>JAEIGD010000180.1:35000-127674 GCA_018903425.1 Zaprionus nigranus | reverse complement strand
ATTACTAAACTGTTAAAGTTCAGGTTTGTTTCGGGAACCAAACCAGATGCTGGGATGAACGCGCAGATGGTTATGGATGGACAAACAAGACGGGGCTTCCAAAGCCAAAACGTAAAGTAACTATGTGTGCAGAAGATTGCACAACTTACTGTATTATCATTTCTACATATGTGAATGACTGTTCAACTATGCTGAGCAATAAAAATGTTCTTAACTCCCTTCTTCGCAGGAACTTGCCATCTAGGTAGTGTAGTCTCTCATTGAACTTGTCATCTAGTTAGTGTGGTCTCTCCTATGGGTACTGGTAGATCGAGAATGTAAAACGCATTCCCATACATACTTGGCCTCTATCTCTTGTACATCTGTTGTTTGCATATATACATCTTGCGGTAACGCCCAGATTGCCAAAGTTACTGATGATGGAGGAAGTTGTATCAGTTTTTTTACTCGACCCTACACGCACTGCAGTAGAGAAACCACCCCGACACCATTGTGGCGTTACACCCTCACAGCCAAACAAGATGGCCGCAAGACACTGCGAATAGTTGTAGCTGTTTAGTTGTAGTTGTTGTTGTTGTTGTTGTTGTTGTTGTTGTTGTAGTTGTAGTTGTAGTTGTAGTTGTAGTTGTAGTTGTAGTTGTAGTTGTAGTTGTAGTTGTAGTTGTAGTTGTAGTTGTAGTTGTAGTTGTAGTTGTAGTTGTAGTTGTAGTTGTAGTTGTAGTTGTAGTTGTAGTTGTAGTTGTAGTTGTAGTTGTAGTTGTAGTTGTAGTTGTAGTTGTAGTTGTAGTTGTAGTTGTAGTTGTAGTTGTAGTTGTAGTTGTAGTTGTAGTTGTAGTTGTAGTTGTAGTTGTAGTTTGTAGTTGTAGTTGTAGTTGTAGTTGTAGTTGTAGTTGTAGTTGTAGTTGTAGTTGTAGTTGTAGTTGTAGTTGTAGTTGTAGTTGTAGTTGTAGTTGTAGTTGTAGTTGTAGTTGTAGTTGTAGTTGTAGTTGTAGTTGTAGTTGTAGTTGTAGTTGTAGTTGTAGTTGTAGTTGTAGTTGTAGTTGTAGTTGTAGTTGTAGTTGTAGTTGTAGTTGTAGTTGTAGTTGTAGTTGTAGTTGTAGTTGTAGTTGTAGTTGTAGTTGTAGTTGTAGTTGTAGTTGTAGTTGTAGTTGTAGTTGTAGTTGTAGTTGTATTAGTTGTAGTTGTAGTTGTATTAGTTGTAGTTGTAGTTTTAGTCGTAGTTTTAGTTGTAGTTGTATTAGTTGTAGTTGTAGTTTTAGTCGTAGTTTTAGTTGTAGTTGTATTAGTTGTAGTTGTAGTTTTAGTCGTAGTTTTAGTCGTAGTTTTAGTTGTAGTTGTATTAGTTGTAGTTGTAGCTTTAGTCGTAGTTGTAGTTGCTTTGCCATCACAATTCACATTAGTTAGCCCTTAGGTCTAGGTCTAGGTCTTAGTTCGCCATTGGATTAGAAACGAAGGAGGTACGATCAAGATGTAGTGTGTTTATGTGTCCCCATCCAACACAGTTATAGAAAGAAAATCCCTGCTTAAAAATTGCTGATACAAACCTCTGTCTCGACTGTAGCCTTTGTTCCCTGCTTAGAGTTCTAAG
Organism: Zaprionus nigranus; assembly: GCA_018903425.1. Lineage (NCBI taxonomy): Eukaryota > Metazoa > Arthropoda > Insecta > Diptera > Drosophilidae > Zaprionus > Zaprionus nigranus. The sequence continues at coordinate 126,086 of JAEIGD010000180.1, read as the reverse complement.
TGTCGAGTGTATCCATGACTTCGTTAACGTCCCCTTGCTGGCTCAATATAGTAGTTCCTCAGCCCCCACACAGAGACACAGCTCTCTCTCCCCTCCCTCCCGCCTCTGCACAGCCTTAACAAATGCGAGGAGCACAGTTGCATATGTATATGTATGTTGTTATACAAATATGAAGCCGGAGCTGTAGTTAAAAGCAAAGCTCGTACAAGTTCTGGCTCTGGCTAGAATAGTTGGCGTATCGACACAACAAGGTATGGTCCAGCAGACAACCTTGACATAAGTTTGGCCTTGGTACTCACCATCTTTCACCTCATTGTCATCTGCAGCCTCATCCACAACCCACACATGTTACCACGAGGAGCTTTTTTGTTTGCAATACTACAAAATACTTGAGCACTTGTTTAAAAAAGAAAGGGAGCAATGAAAATACACATCGGTGAGGTTGTATGTATATAATACTTAATATAATTATATATCGAATAAATTAAAAACAAATATAATATACTTTACGATAAAGTTCGATGCTATCGTCGCGAAGCAATAGAACAAGTATCTATATGGTATATTTAATTTCTTAGGCTCTTATATATACCCGTACAAGTATAGAACAAGTATATATATGGTATATCTAATTATTAAGTCTCTTATAAATATATGCAGTACACAACTATATAGTATATGTAAAGTATAGTATATATTTAAATATAGTATTTATTTATCCTCTGTAGACTACATTCTAATTAATTTTCAAGACTCCATCATGCAGTTGAGGGGTTGGGCTTTGCCTGCCTAACATCCAACATCCGTTTCAGCAAATTTTAGGTACACACACAGTCGAGGTACTAATTTAATGTACCGTATAATCTATATTATGCACATAATGTGCACGCACTACGTACGTTTTCGCATAAATGTCTACCTCATTTATATACGAATTGATATTAATATTCGGACATACATATATACCCACATATGTACACACATGTATATACCGAGTGGATCCACACAAAACTTACGCAGACATGTACTCGGACACATATGTATGTAAGTAAAGCATATAAAGCCCGTGACCAGCGAACTTGCCGATTCCCCTATGCCGCCCAGAACAAATCAAGACAATGTGCATTTTGCGAATGCAATTTAAATATACATAACAGACATTATTTCAAGCTTATAGGGTTTTAGAAGGTAAATCAATGGTGTACATACTTATATTTAAATACATATATTTGCAGCTATTTAATGTTTACATATACTTGTATATGTTTGTCGTATATACTACATTAATTATTCATACTTATATATGTATATAAAGTGAGGTGCATTAGATTAGGACTTTATTTTAATTGAAAGAGACCTTTTAAGTAAATATTTAATATTTAACGTCAATTTGTACACCATAGGTAACCTATACCGTAAGCTAAAAACTTTCATTCTTATAATTATTAATACTTAAATATATATTTAGTATATAGTGAGGTGCATTAGATTTTATTTCAATTGAAAGAAACCTTTTTAAGTACAAATCTGTTAATATTTAACGTCAATTTATACACCATAAGTAACCTATCCCCATTAACAGAGTTAACAGACGATATATGTACAGCCCCTTGATATTCTATATAAATATATATGTATATAACTTTTGATTGGTAATGGTATATATATATATATATATATATATATATATATATATATATACCATTACCAATATATATATATATATATATATATATATATAATATATACAGATAGTATTGAAACGATTGGAGAATATAGAAACCTGCAAGGGTATGAAACCTTCGTCATGCCAGAGGTAGCTTTCGTTCTCGTTATGTTTTCCGATATTCGAGGCAAAATTGGGTAAATCGATAAATTTGGATGTGCCCCTCGATAACTTTAATTATAGCGACGATATATGTGTGTATATATGTAATGTGTATGCAGACGAGTGTTTGTATGTTGTTTATGCATGTGAATAAGTTCTGTGTGTGTGTTTGTGTGTATGCATCAATACAATCATGTAGTATATAAGCCGCATACACACATGCACACCCTTGCATGCACGAAGGCCATTGCCAGCACACGCATACTTATAGGAAATGCATATGCTGCGTGTATGTGTGTGTGGTGGTGTGAAACTGCACATAAATGAACCACCGGGACGACAAGCGAAAATGCATCCTGCAACACACACGCATAAATAAATGCACATAGCCACATGCACTCAGGCTACACAGACACACACATGCACACACAACATACATACAGCACAGAGAAATGTGGATGTGCATACACAAAGTCAATGCATTGCAATAGCATAAACAGCCAGACAGAAAGAGAGTGGGCTATAGGGAGAGAGAGAGAAGGTTGGAAGGCAGAGGAGAAAAGAGGCAATGAGAGGAAGAAAGACAAAATATGTTTGTGATTGAATGCTGGCCAGTAAGAGCGGGACAGCGAGATCACGACAGCATACATTAAATCGTGCTCAAATTTGGAAGGTAGCCGAGTCAGCTTGGGAGGGGGAGGTAGGTAAAGGGTGTGTGGTGGTGGTTGTTGGTGTTGGTGTTGGTGCATTACAGTTGTCGGAGGGGCTTTGGTGAGTGGCATGTTGCTGGCAAATAAGGGATGTTACTGCACAAAGTGCAGCAAATGCATCGCCATGCAACGTTGCAACAACGCCCGCATCGACGTTGACGTCGACGTCGACGCAGACGCTAACGCCGACGTCGACGTTCAGGAAAACTGCACTTGACAATGCAACGAGGCCTGCGTATGTGTGTGTTGGCCAGACGAATGTTGTAGCCCCGTTTTCACAATACCAACAAGAAAAACGTGAAGGAAAGACATTTGCTTGCCAAATATGTGGACGCTGACTGCAACAACAGCGAAAGCGACTGCAACGACAGCAGCGAATGCAGCAGCAGTTGGCGTCGAAGTCAGCTACGCCGTCGACGCTGACGTAGGCGGTAGGTACAAGGCACAGTGGTGCCAGCACAATTGGTAAATGCGGAAATGCAGGGACAACAGACATGCACTTAACATAAGAACAAATAAATAGCAAATGCAACAAATGCAACTTTATATTTATTTATTTATTATTTATAAGTGTTAAACTTATATTTTCCCTATTTTCATTCTTTCACGTTTATTCATTCGTCGGGCGCTTTCTTGAGAGTATGATCGCACTTCATCGATTGTGCACGGTCGATGACCATATATCGAGTGCCCGTTCCTTATCGATAGTTACAGTATTTACACTATTGACATTATTTATATTTATTTATTATTATTTATAAGTAAGTTAAATTCAGTTTTATTCAGATTATAATTAACAATATTTTCAGTTGAACCAATGTTAGCCGAGCTTTGCGCTAATGTTTTATACTTTTTCACTTTTTGCATAGTTTTCACTAATAATTTTGGTTTTAAACAGAAATCGCAATTAGTTGCCGTTATTTACATTCAAACTGTTTGTAGAACGATATACATGAACTGATCAATTTAGTTTCTGTAAGTATTTGAATCCATTGAATGCAAATTTTCATTCATTCTTGTGCTCTAGAGGACAGAGTCTATAACGTTGAGATAAGACTATGATTTACATCTAATTAAGAACAATGGAGCCCACATTAAATAGTTAAACATAAAACAATAAAAAAAACACTTTATTTGGAAAAAACATTTATGTAATTTTGATATATATATTCCCTTTAACATATAGCATAATAACATTTATATATCTTTTTTTAGAAATTTAAATTTTTATCGAATTAACTAATATACAATTGAATCATTTTATATAAGCCATTAGTTTTCTTAAATCAAGTCAAATATGGTATATTGATAAGGTGTCATTTTGCAAATCATTGTTTTTCTCTTTAAAAATATATTTATTTAATTTGAAACCTATAGAAACATTTGCAATTTGAACTGTTATCGAATTAACTAATATAAAATTCAATCATTTGATATAAACTTACTTACTTAACTTACATACATTAAGTCAAATATATATAATTATATAATTCCACGCTTATATAAGCCACGCTTATTATATAATTCATATATATATAAGGTAATGACGATATATTATGGTAAATCGGCATATATCTTCATTAATATATGACGATATATGCCGTTATATGAAGATATATGACGATGTATGCCGATATTTGACGATATAATGTAGATAGATATATGACGATATATAGAAGATATATGGCGATTATAGAAGATATACGACTACAGATGACTATGTAAAGAAGATATATTATGAAATCAGACGTTCGATAAATCGAATTAATATGTCGATATATATAATATAAATGTCGATATATGATGACATATAGAAAATATATCACTGTATAATGAATATATATGTCAATATATATAAGATATATGACGGTTTATGTAAAATATACGACCATATACGATGATATACAACGGAATATATATATATATAGCCAAAGTATGCACATAGGCCAAGTTTCAGTCAATTATATGATATTCTTGCTCCACTATGCGTATTGTTGTTGCTGTTTTTTGCGGAATCAGATGGACCGTGAGCGTGAGCGCTGTAGTTGCAATTGCAGTTGGAGTTGCAGCTGCCGCTGGTGGAACATCCCGATGCAGTATCCCACAACCTGGTTCGCATCCCCAACGCTGCGCTGCTGACGCTGCCGCCGTCGCTGACGTTTTTGTTTATCACCGAGAATTTTTATCTCATAATAAGCCTACCAGCGCTGCTTTAGTCCCTACCCCCACTCTCCACCGACAACATCCCCAACATCCACATACACATCGACATCGACGCTGCGTTTTTCCGGCTACAGCAGGGATTTTTTATTCTCCATTATTTGGTCAACGTATTCAGGAACGCAATAGTCTATCGAACAGAACAGTCGACTGCGGATCGTCCAGCCCTCGCGGAGCATTTTTTATTTCTCAAATGTGAATACAAAGTGGCAGTGCAAAACTAAATTCAAAACAGAAATTAACCGAAAATGAACTAAAACCAAAGCCTGATTCAATCCTACTATTCTTTCCCCCTTTCAACCACCAATCCGAATCGAATATATTTACTACTGTTGAACTCTGTATTATTAGTTCTCTTCTTATCTTGAAGACAGCAATAAAACCAATCAACTAAACTAAAGTCTGATCCAGTCCTAGTATTCCTACCGTTCTAATTCCACCAGCAATAAACCAAAAATAACATTAACTAAAGCCTGATCCAATCCTACTATTCCCTACCTTTTAACAGTGAACTTAGTGTTCTCATCTTATCGTAAACTAAATTAAAGACTGCAATAAAACCAGTCAAATCTAAACTAAAGCCTGATCTAATCCCACTAACATGTTCTCCTGCTTATCCCCAATGCGCAATCATATAACCGATCCCAAATCGAATATATACTCACTACTGTAGAACATAGTGATTTCATTCTGTTCTCTTCTTATCTGCTCTGCTTTCAGATCATCATAATTTAAAAAACAATAGACCGAACAAGTTTTCAAACCCAAACACACAAAGCAACAATAAAACTCTTCTTGTCAACCAACCATAATTCAGTTCAAAAAGCAATAGAACGGATAAACATAAAACTATATATATTATTATTTAACACATCATAAGTAACTTAACGCAACTACACCTTTTGACCAACAAAAGAATTAACAATCCAACAAAATCAGTAACCGATAACAACTTCAGTAACAAAGCAAAAACAAAAAATCTAACGAAACCACAAATAATTGGAAAATTGAAATCAAAAAGTACAAAGTTACAAGTACATAGGAAACAAAACGAATCGAAACGAACTCACATTGGCTTAAATATTTGTATACGAAAAATATAATTAGAAAACTTTTAAAGGAAAAAAAAAAAACCTAACGAAATCCAGCAAACAACTAAAAAAAAGAGAACCTATGAAGAAGTAATAATAAAAAAAAAAACACACTATATATCCGTTTTCCAACTCAGTTCAACATTCGAGGCTTTCTCTTAATCTACATATATGTATATCTATCGTTGTCCCCTTGGTGAAGATAATATTTGAAAAGGTCCATCAACGAACAGAATATTAGACGAGTAATAACTTACAACCTTTAATTGATCACACGAGGAACAATTACGCCGCGCAGAACTACGATCGGCATCAAAATACTTTCATTGAATGATATTCAAAAACACACTGACACCGGAACAAACAGTTTAAAATACCATTTACCCTATAGCTAGCATAGATATCATAACAGTACACACACAGAAAGGAGCGTAAGGAGTTAAGGTCTTGATCGAAAAGTAGTTTTCATAGTTCTAAAATACCTATTGATCGTACTATATGTCTAAGACAATCTGATTTCTATAGGATTACAACTCTTTATGACAGACTAAAGTTACAGAAACCACATCGAATATGTATATCTAGTAGATGATACGGAATATATACGAGGATAGTATTCAATTATATGGCAACAGGGATTGTTGGTGATGACTCTCTCTTTATTTCTGAGTAACAAAAATGAACACGTGGAAAGAATGCAACTTGATGTGCTTAACTTACTGCTGGAAGTGAACCAAAGTGTCCATATAGTATTTAGAAATAAGATCGAAGAATATATAAAGTTAAATCATTTGGGTGATATTTTTGGTGTAAATCTAAGAAATTAAATAATAAATTGTGATGCAAAACTTGTAATATTGAATGAAAAAACAAAACAAAATATTCACGCAAAAACAAACGAAATACGAAAAAGAAAACCTAAATTTCTCCATCGATGCATTTGCTAAGACTCTTTACAATTAACCAAAATATCGATAAAATTGCCATTTGGAAATTGCATGGCGAAATTGCAACGTGTGCCTTATTCCGGCCTTAAGTTCAAATTAGTTTAAATAATGCAAAATAATATCATAATATTAACTCAAACAATGATCAATTGATACGCGATAACTGTAAAGTAACGAAATCCTTGCTCAGGCTGGTGCAAGCGAATCCAATGAAAGCGCCGCATCGCTCAGAATCGTGACCGTGACCAGTATCAGCACCGCATACATCTTTATGGTAGGTTAGCTTGAGAGTAATCTTATGGCCAATTAATGAATATTACTTTAAATAGAATTGCATGATTTATTTGGCATAAGTTTGAATTGAATTGCAGTTTCTTGTGTTATAGTAAGTTATAATCTTATCATAAGATAAGATAGCGTTGAATACTGCAAAAGGAGCGGGAGAGCGTCACTATCGCTTAAGAGCGCTAAGGAAATACATTGTTAATATTAAAAAGAGCTTAATTAATATTATTAAAACATTTAAGGATTACCTCCTTATAAATTATACATAACCTCTGCCGAAGTGTGAACATCTCAAATACTCGTAAATCTTATAATTTCATTTTACATTAATAATTTCAATATTTATTTCGCATGAATCAAGATTACAACTAGATTAGATTTATTTCGGATAAATTGAAATCGAATCCAATCCTAAGTACTCCGTGTACCTAACTTGAAAACTCGTACCATTCGAGTATTTCCACTCGTGTTTTAGTTACGAGTAAAGCGACGATAGCAACCAGAGGCACTACTACCACTGAAAGGTTGGCTGCTAAAAGAGCAAGGCGAAGTGAAATTAAGAGAGGAGCAAAGCAAAAGGCAAAGACTTCGGCGCCGGCGTTGGCACGAAGACGCTTCGCCGCTTAGCCGAAGATGTTCAGAGCTGGGTACGAAGACATTTGACTTACTTTGCGCTGGCGCTGCCTGCAACGTCGTCGCTGTGCGTCTTTCCTTCTTTTGGCCAAGTTCTATTTCTAAGCAAGGCTCGCGAGATGGTGCCGCCTGAACCCTCGCGACAGTCATATTTATACTTGTTCGGGGCCAGCGACAAAATTAGTTTTTCAATGACTCGCGCGCCGCCAGGTTATAACCATCCGAGAACAGGCGGCAACTGGCCACAGAACTATCAGAACTGCTAGATAACAATTCTGTGAACAAATACGAACTCGACGCGCTTCTTTCAATTGTGTCGGGCCCTCCTTGTGACTTTGTGACAGTGTGCGCGCGGTCTGCAATCATAACAGTTTCTAAATAATACCTATAGTCCTGCCAACTACAAATAATTTACACTCCAGTACGTAAGAACACCTTAGCAGATATCAAGTTTAAAAATGAATAGTTTAGCTTTTTAACACAAGTGCAACAAATTCGAAGCTTTTAGAAGTAGTTTCTTATAAGTAGTACGTCTATTTGTTAATTTCCTGCATTCCATTTTAGTCTCGCTCATAAGTATTTGCTAACAATTTTTGATTTGTTAATTTGGAATACCCAAGCACCTTGTTTGAATACCTTAGTTTCTATAGTTGTTCGATTCTTTTAAATTTGAAATAGGGAACATATTCAAAGGGCAACATGAATCGTAAATGCAGTCATAGCATCAGTTTATTAATAATATTGAAACATATACAATTGAAAGTGGTGCCGGTAAGGAACCTGCTCATTTCGCAGGGTTCTCTATGATATGTCTTAAAAGTCAGATAATAATAATAAAAAACTTTGCAATTTATACTCAACGCATAATATAAAAAAAGAAAGAAATGCTACCCTGCATTCTATTGTAGCCTCCGTCATAAGTATATGCCAACAATTTTTGAACTGTAAGTTTGTAAATTTGGAATACCCAAGCATCTTGTTTGAAAACCTTAGTTTCTATTAGAGATGCAGGCTATAGTAGCTTGATTCTTTTAAATTTTAAATAGTGCAACATGAATCTCAAATGCAGTAATAGCAGCAGATTATTTATAATATTGCACCAGTACAGAGTATACAATTGAAAGTGGGGCCGGTAAGGAACCTCCTCACTTCGGAGGGTTCCTCTATGATATGTTATAAAAGTTAGATAATAATAATACTCTGCAATATAAACTCATTGCCTATGGAGCTGAAAATGTTTCCTGCTGTGCGTTGCAAACGCATATACCTTTCGCAAAAGTGATATGTATCAAACAATTGTGAACTTTAACTTATTATATCAAATAATAAGTATACGAAAAATTTGTTCCATTTCTGAAGTGCTGGACGTACCATAAAAAATGCTTTAATTGAATTGTAGGCAAACCATAAAAGATTATTTGGATAAAAGGCTTTATAACATATGTATGGTTAACTTTGCAGCACAGTCCAAGATAGCACATAATAAAGTAGTACGGCCCCTATCAACCATATCGATTAGGAATACATTGTAGGCTGGGGAATGTTTTGTTCAGTGAATCTGCGTTATTAGGTGCGCAATTATATGTATATAAGATTTAAAATGTATTTTAAATCATATAAGTTTTATTTCAATAGTTTTTAGATAAAGATAATAAATTGACAACTGAGTATTTGTGCTACTGTGTTCGACATTCTTAACAACTTTATGCACTTCTTGACGACTTCCCACACTGACTCTGACTATCGATTATGGTGTAAGTTTTAAAAGGGCTGTCCACTCGTTGGATATAGGGAGACAGGGTTGCCAGATTACATGCATGCATTTACAAGAGATCTCGAACTTCCCTTCCAAAAATGAGCTTATTTCTTTCAGTGTTAGTTTTTTATTATGCGTATTTGTTTTTAATGCGAAATAGCACGGGGTCCCTCTTCGTCTGCCACAACCCGAAGCGGTGTAAGCAGCAATGAGTCTAAGTCAGAGCTGCCTAAGAATTCTCATAGTCCCGTCATAGTCATAGGCCACTGTAGTACAAGGGCCCAGCTCATCAAAAAGAATAAAAAGGCTAAAACACCAGAATACATACTTGCAGTTTTCAGAGTACAATAGACAGACACCCCTTAGCAAATAATAGATAATAATAAAATAGACATTTTATTCTGAATTTTGCAGTCTATTTTGAAACTGCTGGATGCGACTCCTCCCGTAGTTTCGCCATCAGAACTATCGCCCTGGGTCCGGAAGAACTGTTGTTGCGATCGCAAGCGAAGGTCGATCAGTGGCTGCTGACGCAGTTCACCAGCGAACAGTTGGTGCAACAGCAGCAGCAGCAACGCTGCCAGCAAGAGGAACCAGCACTGGAACCTCATTTACCAAGCCAGGGGCTGCACCTATCCCGATCGCAGATCCCTTTTCATATGCATAATATGGATGCAGCTGACTTTTGGCAGCAAGCACGCGCTCCCTTCGCGCACTCAGCGCTGCAGCAGCAACAACAACAGTCGCAACAGCCACAGCAGCAGCAACATCACTTGCACCCGCACAATGTATCGAATCAGGAGCAGCACGTGAGTCCCAGCAACAACAACCACCTGCCACTGCAGAACAAGTTGGATCCGCACCAGCTGCAGCAGCAACAATCGCATCAGCAGCAACAACAACAGCAGCAGCAGCAGCAACCACAACAACAACAGCAACTGCTGCAGCAACACGTTGAACATTGCTATGGAAACGAAGCTTTCGGTTCCCAGCAAACACTTGCCAGCGCAGCAGCAACCTCCACGCAGCTGAGCAGTCACCACTTGCTGTTCAATGCAGCCGCAGCAGCAGCCGCTGCCGCTCACCTCAAATCGACAGCGCGCAGCAGCATCAACGTGGAGCCAAGTGCAACCAAGCAACAGCAGCAGCAACCACAGATTGTCAAAGATGCGCAGCAACAGGCCGATCAAGCCTACAGCAGCGACTACTTTGGGGGCACTGGCAATCCGGAGCATCTGCAGCATCAGCATCACCATAAGCAACAGCAGCAGCAGGAACCACTACAGTCGACCCACCCACCGCAAAGCCCCACGCTGGCGGGGCAGGGGCAAGGTCAACTGCCCAGCAGGCCTTTATCGCAGGGTCAGCAGTCACCACAGCATTCTATAACGCCCTCCGGCGGATGCTCGACGCCCGATATCAAGTACAACAACGACAAACTAGCCAACGAAATTCAGGTACGATCTATTTAAAAGCAGCAACGAAAGGGTAGCTCCTTCCCCTGGTTGTTCCTTTCTATATGAAGTGAAGAAACATATATATGCATAAAAGCTATGGATGATAAGCTCTGGGCTCAGCGGAGGATACCATAGATCTTTAACGTTGCAGTACATTTCCTACCCACCATGAGAAGAATACAAGGATACCCATGAAGCGCCTTTACTAAAAAGAAGGACCCCTCGCACCTTATTGGGTCGGAATAAGGTGCGAGGTAACCTTTACTTTCAGTAAAGGCGCTTCATGGGGATCTTCTTCTCCTTAATCTTAGTTCGTTACAGAAATATTGATTATGGTTAATACTACTATATATCTTAGTGATCTTACGGATTTTCATAACAAACTGTGCTCTTTGCTTAAGGGACTTATGCGAATGCGCCAGGGGAACAATGCAATATGAAGTGAAGAAACATATCAAGGGTTCATGTATTCAGACCTTTATTTATATAACTATATAAAAAGTATAGATGAGAAGCTCTGAACTCTGCAGGGAATACAATAGATCTTTAACGTTGCAGTACAATTCCTCTCCACCACATAAAACAAAACACCTACCGACCTATTCCGATCCAATAAGGAATAGGGTCGGAATAAGGTGCGAGCTAACCTTTTCAGTAAAGGCGCTTCCTGGGGACCCTCTTAGTTTGTTACACAAATATTATAAATGGTTAGTACAACTATATATCTTAGTTATGTTAAGGATTGACAGAGGATTACATAACAATCTCTTCTTAAGGGACTTATGCGAATGCGAGCGCTAGTACCTTTTTACCGATATTATTATCAAAACAAGTTGAATAATTCAATTAAGAGAGAGCTCACTAAGAAAAAGAAATGAAACGTGGTGAAGAGAAACAGTCGGCAAAATATACAAGAGAGTGAGATAGTGAGTAAGAGAGCGCGTGAGTGAGTGGGTAAGTGAGTGAGTGAGTAAGTGAGTGAGTGAGGGGCTACGCATAATAATTTCCCAGTAAAATATTCCCACCACGTTCAACTCATTTGCCAAAAGCTAAAAAAGCTCAAGGAGTAAAAACGTCGCAGCGATGCGAATAATGCGACAGAGCAAGGAAAATGGTAACTCAACTTTTTACTGTTTACCTGTACCTCAAACTGTGTGTATATATATATAGTCTATGCATGTATGTGTAGGAGGTGCTGGTAGTGGTGAGGGTCTTGTTCTTATGTACGTCCAAGATGAATTTGGTCTTGAATTTTTCTTGTGCCCTCTGCCGTGCCCCTGCCTTGAACAACTGAATCTCAATGTGTGTTTGTCTACACACCCCTTCATACTCTCTCATGTTAGATGAGCAGGCACGGCAGGCAGAACGGGGGTAGAGGGATGAGAGAGTCGCATTATTCTTATCTTTTACTTCACCTTTTTTTGCCTTGTGCCTTTTTTCATTCAGTAGTAAGTTACCCCTTTCAGGCTAGCGGTATTTCTCCTCTTTGGTCTGTGCTATGTGCGAGTGTTGAGAGAGTTAGATAAGTGAGTGAGAGCGTTTGTGGCTGGGGGTGGAATTCAATCTGTGGGCTATTCTTATAGGGAATGAGTTTAAGTTTAGTTTCACACACACACACACACATCTATATGTAAATGTATGTGCAAAGACAGACGCGCTATGCTCCGTTCCAGTGTCGGACGCTCTCACATACTTTCGGTGAGCGACAGAGACCGCTTTTATTTTCTTCTCTGCTTAGGGTTTTTTTTTGATTTTATGAATGTAATTCGCGCACAATTCCTTGAAGAAAACAATAATAGAGTACGGGCACACTTTTAAAGCGCCTCGTACATAGATATACATACATATACATGCACATATAAATACATATATATATACGTAGTTCTGTGTACATAAACACACAGACGAAATAGAAGGAGAAGCACAACGCGACGCTAGTAAAGACGAAGCGAGCAGCGCCGTTGGCGTCGACGATGGCTGTATAAGAAGTTGCAAGTGCTATCCCGTTTATGGATAAGGCGCAAACTGTCTACCGGCAGAAGTTCAAAGGACACCGAGCTGTAAAGTTGTCTAATTCCGTCGCGTTTCCACTGAGTATTCATCACGTGTGTGTCCAGTGTTCAGTGTGCGTTCTATATATGTCTATATAGAATGTATATCTTACAACAAATATCAAGACAATGATCCGAAACTGAATCGTTTTTAATCACTCAACTCAGTTAAGACCAATGTTCTGAGGAGCTTGATATGTTGTGACTTGTGCAACATTATGTGAACACGAAGGAGAATGTAAACAAAGGAAGCACACACTGCCAGAAAGAAACTATATAGTTCCGCATGCAAGCGAATCGCGCGCGAACAAGAAATACTATAATACAATCGTATATTATTTATGTTATTTCTGTTATTTCGAAATGACACTTGACTGTGAAAAGGAGAACGATGTAATTTCAATTATTATTTACAAAATCTGCCAAAATTGCAATTCGCGTTATTGATTTTAATTGCCTAAGTTTGCTTAGCATTGAAAATACATTTATATTTATATTTTTGGTGTAGTGTATTGTATTATTGGACTTTTATTTTCACAGTTCTTTCTCCTATAGCAATGTGTACAAGCATCACTTGCTCTCAGTACCGTTTTAGTATAGTTCTGATTGGAATACAAGTATAACAACAATATAATAAGAAGTACTCGCATAACGAACTTCCCACAGGAAATCAAGTATATCATTTGATTCTTTACACAATTATCAACAAATATATTTACTGATTCTCCACTTCAAGTTGAACTTTCGCATATTCGATAACACTTCAACACTCTGCAAACGGTTTATTTCACATACATCTTTAGGATTTAATATCAACTAAACTATTACCCACAAAATATGCACATTTCCACCGACCTTGGCAAAGAGTACGGCAAATGATTATCGGTTAATTGTTGATATTTATCAGGATGTAATGCCATATTGAACAATGTATATCTGTGTTTTCCGTCTAACTTACAAGCAACTTCAGCGTCCAAACTTCATTAATAAATGTTGTATGGTAGGCCACATACACGTACTGAATAACAGCAATTAGGTTGAATATCTTCTATATATCTGGAACAATTAGGTTAAATATCTTATATATATTATATATATCTGTGTTTTCTGTCTAACTTACAAGCAACTCCAGTCTTGAGTTCAGGTTTTTATAAAAACTTCATTAATAAATGTTTTCTGGTAGACCACATACACGTACTGAATAAATATAAATTCTCTTTGGAAAAATTATATTTTATATATTATATATACATATATTAGATATATTATAAATATTACCTACCTATAAATACTAAACATTCCTGGAATATAGGAATGGAAAAGTATAAAAATTACAACAAATTAGATCATAACAACCAATTAGACCTATTCAGGTTTTGTTAGGAATAACAACTTTAGTTTCAGATTATTTGAATGATTTTTATAATAAAATTTTAACTTTTATATGAGCAAAAAGTCAGCAATGACAGCGTTACATACAAAATTTGGTAGATCATTAGAATTAAGAGTTCTTTAACTTTGAATAAATATTGTATTAAGTATTTCTAATTGATGATTATGGCTTAATTCATAAACCTCAACTGCATAAAATCCTTTTGATATTGCGAAGGATCTAACTGGCTTTTACTAATACAGCCACAACAATGTCTTTGTTATACAATATTCGTATCTGAATTGTTGCCTGATTACTTTTGGTGCCTTACTTTATGCGCTGTAACCTCATTTCGCTCTTATCTCTCTCCACTTGCAGCTCCAACTGTCCAGGTCGAGCAGCGCGGCGGCGATCAGTGAACGAACCCTTGAAGAATGTTGGTCGACCCTGCAACGAGTGAGTTGGCATCTATTTCGTTGTGTATAGTACTCTTCCACGCTGAAGACATAAAACTTGCACAGTCAATGTACATGTACATATACTATATATACATACATCCACACAAACACATACGCAATCACACGCTCACCTGAAGAGAACACACATAGATAAAGGAATCCTTGCATTCCTATAAGATCATACTTATATATATATTTGCATAATCTTTACGTTCCGCACTTAAGTATTAATTGATTTAAAAGGTATTTACATTATCTATATTTTATAAAATTATATTATAAACTTATAGAATGCTTGAAATATCTCTGCAAACTGTAATAAACATTGTGTTACTTGTGTTATTTTGTGTTTTCTTTACCTTCTTAATTTGTTAATTTTTTTCTTGGTATCCTTTGATGCAACGTACATGCAAACAAAGTTACAGTGGATCATACCTTATTTAACTTGCAAAATAAAGCTACAAGCACGGACATTTTAAGCGGTTCATGATAAAATAATAATTTTTATTTATATTGAAAACATTACAATTGTTATGAAGACATGTATGTTATCTACAACAACAAAATTCTAAACTTTCAACAGTGTGTAAAACTTACAGTATGTCAAGAAACACTTTAAACAAACAGTGAGTCAAGTAACTCAATACACACATGTACATGTTAATGTACATATTATGTATGTATAAAGAGTTACTCACTGTATATTTTCTTTTTTTTCACGTCCATTCGTCTGGCGCTTCTCGAAAGAGTGCTTGCGCTTCTTCCTCGATCGTGCACTGTCGATGACCATATATCGTTTCTTATCGATAGTTACAGTGTTGCCTCTTTAGCTTATATTTACACTATTTACAAGTGCATCGAAAATATGAGCAGAAGTGCACACAATAACATTTTCACGGCACATGACAAACGTGCAATTGTTCGATTAGGGAAATAAGGGAAATCATTTCATATCATACTAAATATAAACATTAAATTATTTTTATAAAATAGCCAGTTCTCATGCAAAAAAAGGAGACTGCATTCAATAAGCCGTGAACAAAATATCTGCAATAATTTGTTATTTTTTAATTTTAAGACTCGAAACAAATAATAAGAATATGAATTATTGTATAGTGAGTACAGAGTACAAAGTGCTGTACCAGAAAGTAATTTAGTGAGTATAGTGAATACAGAGTACAAAGTACTGTACCAGAACAGATGTCTGCTATGTATGTACTGTATACGTATGTATGTATGCATAGTTTGCACTAGCATCAATTGTTCTTAAGGGATACTCACACAAACACAAACTCACACACACACAAACATCAGCAGACTAGCGCAGCGCATTAGCAGCGCAGCACCCTTCGTTTTTTTATCGACTACCCCCACATTTTTTTTCTCGAATCTCTTCCTACCTTTTCTCCTCCCACTTTGGCCACCCTAGTTCTTTTTCTGCCAGACAGCAAATACATACATACATAGCACACGGTCACCCTACACGACTCTCCGCGCCGTTCTACCCTAAAGCAAAGAAACAAAGCGAAAAATAATATACAGAACGTTGGCCGAGGCCCATGTGGCCGAGTGGCAGTGTACCCAATAGCGACCACTGCCTTGCTATGTATGTATCTATGTATGTATGTATGTAGTTATCACCCCTCACAACCCTCGAGTTGTGTATCGTATGTGTGTGTGTCGGGATATTGAAAAAAGAAGCAAATACAAAAAAAATAAAATATAGGCGAAGACAGCAGAAAGTGGGTTGAAAGACGAACAAGGGAAATGAGGCACATGTATATGTATGTATACATATGTATATTACATGTTTGTGTGTGTGTGTGTAGGATATGCATGTGTAAAGGAAACTGATACCTAAGAAACTAACACACAATATGGTGGTCAAGACTAGTTTGACAAGTATGTATGTTTTCATGGTAATACCATTCTATAGGGCTGTATTCTTATACCCTGTATGTAACAGGCAGCAAGAGCCGTGACAGACACAACAAAAGAGGGGAGCTTATGGGCACACCTAGACTTAGCTGGTGTTAAATGAGTTAATATTAGAGTTGTACCGTTTAGTTCAGACTTAATTCGTTTTATTTTAGTTCATTGGTCTTTAGTTCATTGGTCGTTTGTTCTTTTGGTTTTCGAGTCTTCGTTGGTCAAAATTTCATTTTTATACTCTTCGACCATTGAAAATGGTCAAAAAAGGGTATACTAACTTTGTGCAAATGTATGTAACAGGCAGAAGGAGGCGTGGCAGACCCCACAAAGTATATATATTCTTGCTCAGGATCACTAGCCGAGTCGATTGAGCTATGTCTGTCTGTCTGGATGTCCGGATGTCCGTCTGACCAGATGAACACACAGATCTCAGCTATTATAAATGCTAGAGACACCAAATTTGGAATGTATGTATGTATGTTCCTATGTACTCGGCGCAGATCAAGTTTATTACAAATGTTAGGTGCCACGCCCATTGCCCCCCACAAATTAATAATTTAATTTTTGAACTCAATTTGTAAGCGCTGTATAAAAGATACAACTTTCTGACTTTAACATATACTAAGCTGAATTAAATATCTACGTAGTCTCCAAATTGCAATCCGATCGGACAATAACCACAGAAGTTATTTAAGAAAGTATGAGCATAAAACCAAGTGCTTCTGTAAGCTAACAAGGGAGGCGGGCGAGCGCGAAGCGCGAGCGCCATCTGTCGGGATTAATTTCAAAGCATGTGCATATGTATATGGGTACATACATAGGAACATACATACATAGGTCGAAGGGTATCCCACTGTCGCGTGCTGCGCGACTGTTGCTTTTCTTACTGGTTTTTCACTGATTTTTGTCATTCTCTGCGCATGTCGCATGACAACTGTCGATCATTATTTTGAAAATTAATTTTTTATTTGACATTTAAATTTAAACAAAATTAAGCTTAATATATCTTCAATACCACATGTAATCACTTTTATTTACTTTATTTTTGCATTTACTTAAAAAAATAACGATCGACAGTTGTAAGCATGCGCGAAGAATGTCAAAATTAAAAAAAAAAAGATTTTGACCAAAGAAGACTAAAACATTCGAAGACCAAAGTAACAAAAGACCAAAAGACTCGAAAAAACGAACTAAAGAATAAACTATATAACGAACTAAAAGACTCGAACGAACGAACTAAAGATTGAACTATAGTTCATCGAAAAATGATGTAGTGAACTAAGTCCCTTAAACGAACCCAAATCAACAACTTTAGTTGATATGTTATAGGCGCAAGAGATGTAAGAGATAGTTAAACAAAAATTCGAATGTATATCGATAACTTAAGGAAATAGTTTTAACGATGATTTTGATGCGTTTCGCAACATATATTATTATATACATATTATATTATTATTATTATATTATATATATATTGGTTGGGAAATGTGATAAATGGAATAATCAAACTATTCTCGAAAAGGCAGTAAGATATAGGGAGGGAAGTTATATATATTCAATACTTAGTTCCTTTTTTAAATCAATTTGTTTATCTAAATCTGTTATATGGATGTCCCCAGGGTTCAAATACGGGTATACTAACTTTTTGCAAATGTATATAACAGGCAGAAGGAGGCGTGGCAGCATCCACAAAGTATATGTTGAGCCATGCAGGGTCCTGTATATTCTAAGCAGTTCAAGTTTATTTCAAATTTATTTGTATGCCACGGCCACTGCCCCCAAAAAACAATAATTAAATTTTTCAAGTCGACAAATAAGAGATACAACTTTTTGACTTTGACATGTAGTTAACTGACTATAACATCTATATTATCTCTAAATTACTACATATGTTTTTTGTTTATGTACAGCGGAACATACACTGTTGCTCTCGTTATATGATGCTTTCTTATATACACACCTACTTCTCTAAACAGTTATTCCTCTTTGAAACTACTGACCTGCGTCCATGCATAATCGCATACTTTATTCAGAAAAATACACACACAAAAATGCAGACACTCAGTGCAACACTCACGTACACACACACACACATTAACCAAAACCGCCCCATTATTGCAATCTCATTTGCTGGAGATTCGCAGAACTGCCGTTGGCTGGCTGGCTGGACTGGACAGTCTGTCGTGCACGCCATTTTTATGCGCTGTAAGGTGGCGAAGGAGGGAGCAGAGAAGAGGAGAGACGGAGGAGCCTCCCGTGGCAAATAAAAACTGCACTGCGCTAGCATCGAATTGGCGGGAGTGTAAGCTAACTCAGTGCGAGCAGCCAACCAGAGAGCGCCGCACGCGGGTTGCCTGACTGCCTGGTGGCCTGCCTGCCTGACTGTCCCTCTGCCCCCCGTTCTCAGCTACCTAGCTGTGTGTGTGTATTTCCTTGTTCGTTCTTTGTACACGGCTGACGGCATGGCCTTGATACGGTTTTCTGCTGCGGCTCTAATAGACCATACCCTAAGAACAAGATTATACATACAAATAATATAGACAGGGGCAGCACTAAACGAGAGCAACAGTAGACAGTAGAATACCCTTCCACCTATGTTTCAGTGTAGTCAATTTTTTTCAATTCATACACATATACATATGCACATACTTTCAAACTATGCTCAACAGATGGCGCCCGCTTGGCTCCCTTTATGACGAAATACATACGCCATTAAATGTTAATAAGTTAAACGTTTTCTTATTTATTATGTGTCAAATGTTTGTGAAATATACTCACAAGAAGAAGAACTGAAGTGAAGTTAGTTCCGATAGATATCGATAACTATCAGGATGTGTTACTTAACTAATAGATGTCTAACAGGGTTGCCACACTTGTTAGCTGACGCAAGCACTTGGAGTTATGCTCATACTTTCTTAAATAACTTCTGTGTTTCTTGTCCGATCGGACAATTTGCAATTTGGAGAATACGTAGATATTTCATTGAGGTTAGTATATGTTAAAGTTAGAACGTTGTATCTTTTATACAGCGCTCACAAATTGAGTTCAAAAATTAAATTATTAAATTGCGGAGGCGGTGGGCGTGGCAGCCAACATTTAAAATAAACTTGATCTGCGTAGAGTATGTAGAAACCTGCGTGCCAAATTTAGTATCTCTAGCTCTTCTAATAGCTGAGATCTGTGTGTTCATACAGACAGACATGACTCAATCGACTCGTCTAGTGATGCTGACCACGAATATATTTATATACATACATACTTTGTAGAGTCTGCCACGCCTCCTTCTGCCTGTTGCATACATTTGCACAAAGTAAGTATACCCTTTAAACGGTAGAAGGGTATAAACAGTTGGTCACTAGCAAAACAGGGACTTACTTCAACATGCTTAAGCGATTTTACCCTGGAATATTGTGTGTAGGACATTACAGCGGCATTTTTTAGCCAAATTTTATAGTTTTTACTCTTGATTATATATAGAACAAAGTCACTCGAGGTCATTATTTCTTTCAGAATTCGCAATTGAAGCCTATCATCCCAACCAGTTCAGCAGTGAACAGAGGGAGCTGTAATCTCGGCATTCATGCTGAAAGTCGTGGCATAAATAGACCGCTATTGATACTAGGCCAGAATAAATATACCAGTATAGTACAATATAAATGGTGATTTTTTTATGAGCTATAGGAAAGATTTTTATAAAGAAACACATAAAATGCACAGAAATAGTATGGTGCATATAATTGAATGTTTGAAGATTATTTCATGCAAATGTTGAGCGTGACTGCGTCTCAAATGCTCCATCCGCTTTCCATATCCATTTTTGGCATACTCTTTCCAACATTTCGGGCAGTACCTCACGTATTGTCTGTATATACATTACATTTAACATAGCCCCACAACAAAATAGTCGAAAGGCGTTAAATCGCATGATCTAGTCCCGAATGTGAAATAAAATGTTCATCGAACTCGCCTCTCAATAAGTCCATTATTACGAGTGCTGTGTTTTGTTGAAACCACATGTCATGCAAGTATAGTTCTTGCATTTTGGAATAATATGTAATACATATTCCATATATATGTCCACGATGTACTCTATTAGGTCAAATATGCTGTCAAATAATGAATTAATCTTTTGTAGAACACACAGAGAAAACAGAAGTGAATTTGTTGTTAATATAATTAGTGACTAACACTCTATAACAGTTTGTGAAATGTTATTTCTTGTTTGTTGTAGGTTGTAGAAAGA
The DNA here is from genome assembly GCA_018903425.1 of Zaprionus nigranus. NCBI lineage: Eukaryota > Metazoa > Arthropoda > Insecta > Diptera > Drosophilidae > Zaprionus > Zaprionus nigranus. Next base: position 105,103 of record JAEIGD010000180.1, on the reverse strand, counting down.
TGTGCAGGGTAACTGTCAGTGCTGTTCAGTATTAAGTAGTTGGCCAGACACGCGACCTTCGACTACATAGAGCACCGTGAAGGTTTCTTTCGTCTTTCTTCAACTGCCGCCTAACCGATATATTAGTCATTTGTGTACCCTAACATAGGCTTTATTAGTTATGGCATGAGTTATACAACAGAACATTGTACATAGAAGTACATGCAATAAATATGATAAAGGTCTTATAAAGTAATTGCTAAGAATATTACGTGAATGGAACAACATAGCTTAACCCGTCGATAAAGGTCTGTTAAAGTAATGCTTATTATATTATTTGAATGGGAAATCATAGGTTAACCCGTCTATAAAGGTCTTATAAGGTAATATTTTATGAATTGGACCTCTTTTATTCTCATACAGAGGCTATAAATAGAGCTACATAGATAGATAGTAGACCCCATTACCTATACACGTACAACCCTTAACTACTTAGCTCTATCAGATTAGTAAACCTTCGTCATATCTCTTTCTTCCCTTTACATAGAGATACATAGATGCTTAGTACACCTCAAGTAGACATAAACGACCCCATTAACCATATACGTACAACCCTTAACTACTTAACTACAATATATAAGAGTAGTAAGTCTTCGTCATATTAATGACAGAGAGCTCTCTTTCTTCACTTTATTTAAATCACAATTTTATAAAAATCAGCAACTTTTACGGCCCCCAGTTTGCTATCGGATTGAACCAAAATTACAATTTAATGTTTATTTTTTGTTATATATATATTTTTTTCTCTCTACTGCATACATACTTACTGCAATGTGTTAACAGAGTTGAATAAAAAAGGGGAAAAAAGTGCAAATTTGTTTTGCTGACTTGTTTCGGCTTGTTCGACATGCAGCGCTACACATTTTATAAAAATATTCGTGAAAAAAGTCACTAAACAGAACGATAAAACAAAAAAGAAAAGAATTCGGAAAATTGGTTGTAGTCTATAAATGGGCCCAGTTGCTCAGACGCTGCAGTAGTTAGTGCGTGAAGGTGGGTTGCGAAAGTCTAGTCTACTTTATATGTATGTATATGCATGCACACACACACACACACAGTCAGACAGACAGAGTCATAAACATACATGTAAACAGCTCTAACCTCGAGTCTGTTGCGATATATTATCCCTGAAGATGATGTTTCCCAGTGATACTTCTCTCTACAAAACAGTTCACCACACTACCACATCTTTGTCTTGCAGCTGTTCATGCACAAGAGCGCCATGCAACAGATCCAACAGCAGATACCCCGCGTCGGCATGGTGTGCATGGTGTGGCCAGCGGCGCTAGCATGGGCGGCGGCACGACGCCCGGGGCAGAACAAAGCCCCATCAATGCCAACAGTGCATGAAGAGCTTCTCCAGCAATCATCAACTTGTGCAGCACATACGCGTCCATACCGGCGAGAAGCCCTACAAATGCTCTTACTGTGATCGTAGATTTAAGCAGCTTTCCCACGTCCAACAGCACACACGCCTCCACACTGGTAAGTCTTCATCCGTTTTATTCGAATTTCTACTACCTTACTATTTTGTATTATTTGATAAGGTTACCTAAGATCTGTAAGATCTATTTACCTTCTTAACTATCTATCCACTAACGAGTATAGAGCTCCATTGCCAACTGAACTAGCTGATAGTTCACTGAGGTAGTCAACCCATGTGCTTAGTTTGCTTCCCATATCTTGAAAAATAACATCAAGTTCAGCTTTTACAAGTTGCATCAACACAGCTTTAAAACTAAAAGAGAGAGAGACAAACGTACCTTCAACCTCTTTATCTACTACCGAGTAAAGAGCTCCATTGCCAACTGAACTAGGTGATAGTTCACTGTGTTATGGCCACTGAGGTAGCCAACCCATGTAGTCAGTTTGGTTCCCATATCTTCAAAGATAATAACAAGCTCAGAACGTAAAACTTTCGACTCACCTTTTATACTTACATACTTTATTGAGTCGAAAATGTCTTCTAAGCTCCGCAGGGACCGTCACCATATGTCTATTAACGACATTATTATTATATACTTATGCACAGATCCCTTCTTCTTCTTCTTGGGTGTCGATTACAAGCCGTCATAGGGTTATGGCCAACTTCAACATCTCAGGAGCCTCTGCTTCTTGCGCGCCTCCTCCAATTGGTTACAACATGCCCAGCCAGCTTCTCCTGCACTTGCTCTATCCATCGTCCCCTTCGTCGCCCAACATCGACTCTCGTCTCTCAAACACCTTCTTCGCTGGAGCTTCTTCGTTTATACGTACAACATGTCCAAGCCAGCGCATACGTTGCATTGTAATGCGCCGGACTACGTTAATATCGTCATAAACCTCATACAGCTTCATGATACATTCGAGTGCGAAAGTCGCCACTGGTAAGATCTTGCCTAATATGTTCCTCACAAACATTCCAAACGCGGCTGCATCCGTGTGTGACAGTACCCGGTACCCTTCAGCTCTGTATAAGAGCACGGCTAGGATGAGTGTCTTGTTACTTTTGTCGGTAGAGAGAGAGCTCTGCTACACAGCTGCTTACTGAGCCCATAGTAGCACTTGTTCGCAGCTCTGATTCTCCGCTTGATCTTCTTGCTGATGTTGTTGCTGGAGTTGCCGCCGCGGCGGTGTCAAGGTATAGATCGCAGCTATTATAAAAGCTAAAGACACAAAACTTGGCATGAAGGTTCATGTATACTATGCGCAGATTAAGTTTATTTCAAAGTTCAAGTCGATCTCTTAGAGACATATTAAAGATACAACTTCCTCACTTTGACATATAAAGGTTGATTTTTGAAGAGCTATAGAAAAGTTTTTAAAAAAAACAAACACATAAAATTGAGAGAAATGCATGAAATGTTTATATGAATGGATAGTACGGTTCAAATAATTGAATGTTTGAAGATTATTTCATGCAAATGTTAAGCGTGACTGCGCCTCAAATGTTCCATCCGCTTTCCATTTCCAATTTTGGCATACAACATTTCGGCATGTCGGTATCTCACGAATGAATGCTTCAATGTTGTCTTCAAATCCGTCAATTGAAGCGGGCCTGTCTGTATAGATAGCAGATTTAACATATCCACACACCTAAATAGTCTAAAAACGTTAAATCGCACGAACAAGGAGATTTTAGTAGGTCGATTAAGTTGACCATAAAATGAAAGAAACAGTGCGAGATGAACTTTCTTAACAGAGCACGAATTTTGATAATAAAATGCAATACTTCGCAAGCGTTGTTCGTTTGTAAGACGATTCATGGTTAAAGGGACCAAACTAGTGCTGCAAAAGAATCGAAGAAGAATCGATTAAATCGATTTTTTGACATTTGAGAAAAGAATCGATCCATTTTTCAGAAAATCGATTAATCGAGTAAATCAACTCACACTATGCATTCGCGTTGGCTGGGTAAGTATTTACAAATTATACAAATAGTTTACATATTTTTGATAATTGCCACGCAAGTCAATAATTTATTTTTTGAACTCAATTTATAAGAGCTGTATAAAAGATACAACTTTCTGACTTCAACAAATACTAAGCTGAATGAAACATCTACGTAGTCTCCAAATTACAATCCGATCGGACAATAATCACAGAAGTTATTTAAGAAAGTATGAGCATAAAACCAAGTGCTTCTGTCAGCTAACAAGGGAGGCGGGCGAGCGCGAAGCGCGAGCGCCATCTGTCGGGATTAATTTCAAAGCATAGGCATATTCATGTGTATGAATTTAACAAATTAAACTACACGGGAACATAGGTCGACGGGTATCCCACTGTCGCGTTTTGCGTGACTGTTGCTCTCGTTTTTCCCTTCGCTTCTTAGTACATTTCACTAAAGCCATCTGCATCGAAAAAGTGTAACAAGTAGTCGAGGCAGTTAAGCACATTATATTATTTAAAAATAGTATTATTGATTTTCGATTAATCGATTATATCGATCTTTTCCCCCTAAAAGATCGGAAAAATCGATTCTGCCAAATATCGATTATTTTGCAGCACTAGACCAAACTGAAGATGTTTGACAGTGTTAGAAAACACGAAACGTGCGTCAGCTGTTTAAACCAGTGTTGCCAACAAAGATAATAGCTAGAAAATCAGCATTTAGTTAGCTGATCTCTCTTTCCTTTAAATTTCAACCCGATCGAACAGTAAACACAGAAGTTATTCAAGAGAGTATGAGCAAAAGAACAAGTTAACAAGGGAGCCATATGTACCTCGGATCATAGGTCGAAGTGGGTATCCCACTGTCTCGGGCGCTCGTTTTTTATACCCTTCGACCATTGAAAATGGTCAAGAAAGGGTATACTAACTTTGTGCAAATGTATGTAACAGGCAGAAGGAGGCGTGGGAGACCCCATAAAGTATATATATTCTTGCTCAGGATCACAAGCCGAGTCGATTGAGCCATGTCTGTCTGTCTGTCCGTCTGTCCGTCTGTCTGTGTGAACGCACAGATCTCATAAAAGCTAGAGTTACCAAATTTGGCAGGAAGACTCCTGTGTACTATAAGCAGATCAAGTTTATTTCAAATGTTAGGTGCCACTCCCACCGCCCCCACAAATCAATAATTTAATTTTTGAACTCAATTTGTAAGCGCTGTATAAAAGATACACAAAAGACTTTTACATATACTAAGCTGAATGAAATATTTAGGTAGTCTCCAAATTACAATCCGATCGGACAATAATCACAGAAGTTATTTAAGAAAATATGAGGACAAAACCAAGTGCTTCTGTCAGCTAACAAGGGAGGCGGGCGAGCGCGAAGCGCGAGCGCCATCTGTCGGGATTAATTTCAAAGCATGTGCATATGCTTATGTGTATGAATTTAACAAATCAAACTACACGGGAACATAGGTCGAAGGGTATCCCACTGTCGCGTTTTGCGCGACTGTTGCTCTCGTTTCAATTCGATTTGTAGGCGACGTATTAAGGATACAACTTTCTGACTTTGACATATACTTAGCTGCCTACAGATATTGTAAACCAGTCCTGCAAATTTCAAATGGACAATAAACAGAAGTTACTGTAATCAGTCAGTAAACAAAGTTCTTACTATCGGGCTCTCTGCTTTCATATATTAGTTGGAATATCAAGTAAAAACTTGTTAATATCTCATAAATCCTATGATTCTCAACAAATGAAATGAGATGTTCTAGGGAACAATACAAATTCGGTGTGTCGTCTCTGATAGAAATCAAACAGGGCTCGATATAAATGAAAACTAACTTCAATTGCACTTGCAGAAGCAGACTGAGACCCTGCTTGGAAGTCTCAGTGGACCACTTCACGCAGTTGCAGACGGCAACGTTTAAATAATATTTTTCTTTCGCGAATTAAGCTCGGTATCTGGTCGATATGTAGCAGCGCGCACAGCCGAAGGGCCGAAACTGGCAAAATGACAATGATAATTAAATAAAGTTTGAGTGCTTTTCGTCGCGACACGCCCGGGCCTGCACGGCGACAGCTGCGACTGGCAAATACCCATGGAAACGGGTGGTGGAGAATGCTCAACGCAAATTATTCAACGTCATTAGCTGCATTCAAAGACATTTTTTATCTGTTCGTCTTGCGCCTTCGGTAGGGTCGAATTATATTCACACCTGATTGCAACACAGTTGGATTCATACTCCCTTGTCCGGGGCCTACTGGCACGACTGCTTTCTTGTTTATTTCTTGCCATATTTCAATTGCGCGCAAGGAAATCAAATACACTTTAATTAAAAACCAGTTTACAACCCGACAAACGACCAACAACCCGAGGACGACCTTCAACTGGTATAAATGCCTAGACTTGAAGTACCGCATGCCGGCTTGGCGGGTTGCTGTACATCTCAACGGTTTTCCAGTGCTGTAAAATGGATAAATGCAGCACTGGTAATTAGACAATGCATCGCTAATGCTGTCCCAGTCCCAGATCTCATATCGCAGCGATTACAAAGAGGCGACGGCGACAGACACCGGCCAAGATAATGGAGAGGCCATTAACCAATGACCAACGAGCATTCGACCAATCGCCCAGTCACAACATTCCACAAGAGGCACGCAGACTCTAAAAGAGCTTGCATACTTTAATGCGCTTTAAGTGTCAGGCCCAACCCCGTCTCTACTGCTAAGGTGTGAAAGGGTGACGCTTCCGCCAAAAGAATTAGAGGCGTGCGTTCTAAGGGATCTCACGGCATGCCCGGCAAACTTGAAGCAACCGTTGGCGACCGCAGCGCGCCGTCTTCACGACTGCACTTTGTCACTATTTATTTGCGTTTACTGTAAGTACCTTAAACAGCAGAGTGTCGAAGGGGGAAAGGGGGTTTCCAGCCAGGGGTGTCTAGGTCCATGGCAAACTTTCAGTGTCTTGCGTCACTGACCTTCCTCACTTTCTCATTTAATTGCGCGTTCAAATGAAATTAATTTCACTGCAAATCTGAAACACGTAATTGCAGCGCTTACCAAACTGAAACTGCAACTCAAACTCCTGTGGCAAATACACCTCCCAGACACTATCCAAGTAGAAGCATCATTTTGCCGCGTTTACTTTTTAATCTTGTTAAAATGAAGTCAATCAGTCAATTACAGCTACGTGCCACAGCCTCGCGCTGCACATTAAAGTATCTCAGTGCCGTTTACAGTACGAACTTCGCGCTGCCCTCACATCTATGATGTTTTTACGCCCGATACCCGTTATGCCCATAGAAAGGTATAATATTCAAAAATAAGTATGTAACAGGCAGTAGAAGGCGTTTCAGAGCCCACAATCTATATATATTCTTAAGCAAGTAAATGACTGAACGACCTATTTATAGTATATTATATGAGCATTTATCTAGCTCGAGGTCCGAAATTCGGTTTGATTTCGCATCTAGTCGAATCATTCTGCCAACATAAGAACAAACTTGCCAAAATAAGTATAAAGGATAAAGATCACTTGGCGATCGATGACAGCTTCATCTGTTCTTTGCTACAACTGGTTGGGAAAGCTCTTTGTATGGCATTGATTTGTTCATCGAGAAAGAAAGCAATGTTATACCCAGCCAGCTATTCATGGATATATAGATTAGTACTCTAGTCCTGGGGGTACTCTTTTGACCCACCTATTCATGGGTAACTTTTTAAGTACTCTCATTGTAGTTACTTCTTTCTCTAGCCCATTTATGGGTACCTACATAAGTACGCTAATCATGGTTAACCAATTCTCTACTTACTGGTGAATGATGTGGTGGTATATTGCTTTGGGTAGGGTTAGTCCCTTAGCAAGTACTTATTTCACCAGGTATATAGATTAGTACTCTAGTCATGGCTACTCTTTTGACTCACCTATTCATGGCTAACTTCTTAAGTACTCTAATTGTAGATACTACTTTTTTTTGTAGCCCTTTTATGGGTAATCATGGGTCACCAATTTTCTATTACTGGTGAACGATGTGGCAATGAAGATGATCAAATACATTGCTTAGGGTTTGTAAAGTAGGGGTAGGTCCCTTGAACTAGTGGCCTGTACTAAAGGGTAGTTAAACCTTTACTTGATGTAGAGTTTTGTCCGCTTGTTTCCATTTGCTGTCAATAACGACGATGATATTTATTTTTGTCTGTAGCTGAAGGAAATGTTAAGTATATTAAGCATTTATTGTATTTATTGTTGTAAAACAAAAAAAGTACTTTAAAGAAGAGCCACTCTCTCTCTTTCTCTGTGACATGTTGCATCTAGGGAAAGTGACATTGTATATGTAATGGTAATAACTAAAATTGGAGATATAAGCTGACGGGCAAGCAAGACGGGCATTTTCTAGTTGTTAAGTTAAAAGAGCTGATCAAGAATAGGGAAAGGGTTTCCCAACACATTGCCATACCCTGGTTTAACTCGATGGCCAGCAGTAGCCGGAGCAGCCAGGATCCTGACGTTCTGAGTGATGATAGCACGATAACCGCCTTTCCGCAACAACCAGTCAATGCTCTGCACCTGATCCCAGCCCTGTTTAGTGGCCACCTGCGGCAGATAGGTGGCAGTATGTTATGTAGGTACACTCTTCCCGAACATCTGTACTAAGTTTCAAGTATATAGCATTTTTGTTTGGTTGTGAGAGGCGTAAAGGTTATAAGTGTTTTGTGTGCTCGATTTTTGCTTTTCTCGGTCTTGGCTCACATGGGCTCTTCCATTGGGACAAAAAAATCGAAATTCGAATATACGTAACCGGCGAAAATTCAAAATTCGCGATACTTTTTGAACACACCTCGTACTCATATATTCTTAAAGAGCACATCAGCATTGTATATAAACATTATGCTTAAGTTGTTGCAAGGTATTTCAATGTTTCTCTCTCACAACAAGAAGAGATGTAGATCACGTAATCGTCGTTTTGATCAGTTTGGTAGCGAGCACACACCTATGTAGCTATGTGCTTGTTGCTCTTGTTTGTAATAGGGTAGCCCCGTACAGTGTACCATTATGGGAAGATGTACTGAGACTCTGTAAGCCTATTGTACTAGCTCTCTGTCCTATGCTTTTTTCTAAGGCAATCCATAATTTTGCTTGCACTGATCGACCTTATCTCGTTTACCCAAGGAAGGTGCTTGCCTAGCGACACACTTCCTTACAGTTGCAAGTGCCGAAGTTACTGTAAGTACGTGCTCAAAACCCGCGGAGCTCATTACTCAAACAGTACGGTGTCGTGATGTATATTATGCAGAGGGTACCTTCATTATTGCCATAAGTTTGCAATGTAGAACAGGCGTAAGGTACTCTCTCGAAGGGAACTTTCAGTTGGTAGTGACAATGAGAGTTACGTATCGTCACGAAACAAATGTTCTTCTCGTTACAGGTGAACGACCATATAAATGCCACTTGCCGGACTGCGGTCGAGCTTTTATCCAGCTATCCAACTTACAACAGCACCTGCGTAATCACGACGCGCAGGTGGAACGTGCCAAGAATCGACCCTTCCATTGCAATATCTGTGGCAAGGGATTTGCCACAGAATCGAGCCTGCGCACACACACATCCAAGGTGAGTTGACCCCAGAGTTGACCCCCACAACACCCAAGTTGTCATGCAAGTTATCAAAATCTTTTTGGCTTTTTTTCCCTTCACTCACCTCGTCCAACACCCGACACCCGCATTCCACAGGAGCTACAGCTGCATCTCGGTGTCTTACAGCAACATGCCGCACTCATCGGCGGTCCCAATGCAACGTCATGTCCCGTGTGCCACAAGCTCTTCCTGGGCACCGAGGCGCTAATGGACCACATGAAAAATTTACACAAGGAAAAGTCTCCACCTCCGTCAGCCTCCACCTCACTGCCAGCTGAGCCGCGTAAGTCAACCTTTTTCGCATAGCACAGTCCAGTTGCCATTGCTTAAACTTTCTTTTGCTTTTTTGCAGTTCCCTCTGCATTTAGCGACGCCATCCACGGCAGCAGCGGCAGTGCGCCTTGCAGCTCCGAGTTGAACTGCGCCAACCAGCCATCCACAACCACGAGTAGTTCCAGTCTGAACGAGAGCTACCTTGGCAAGCGTCGGACTGCCAATCATCCGTGTCCCGTCTGCGGCAAGCACTACGTCAACGAGGGCTCGCTGCGCAAGCACTTAGCCTGCCACGCCGAAACCTCACAGCTGACCAGCAGTCTGCGCATGTGGCCCTGCTCCGTCTGCCAAGCTGTCTTTACTCACGAGAATGGTAAGTTCCGCGATACCCATACAACTAAAACATCCTCACCACTCGCAACGGGTAATGAGAAAACTGATACACTAGCGAAAGCAGGAACAGATTATACAATAACAGTACCGGAGTCGTTTGTGGTCGTAGGTAGGCCGGAACACTGTCAGGAAGAACATAAGAGAGGGAGATAAAAACTGACAGGAAGAAGAACAGGCTTGCGACAATCGAAGTCCCTGTAAGGCGAAAGCAGGAAGAGATTATACAATAACAGTACCAAAGTTGTTTGTGAGCGTAGGTAGGCCGGAACACTATCAGGAAGAACATAAGAGAGAGGAGATAAAAACTGACAGGAAGAACACCAGGCTTGCGACAATCGAAGTCCGTGTTAGGTTGCTACAACCTTAAGAGGTTTAAGCAGACAATGAATCCGAGTAAGAACCCAGTGAGAATCCTCCCAGGGCTAATAAAAGCTCAGTCTAGGCTCAAAGAAGTTTGGCGCTAGGCAAACACCAGCTCGGGGTTAACTATGATCAATTATGGACTACATTAGACTAAGACTTCGACTTAACTGAACTGAACTGAGGAGCTCTAGACTCAGTAGCTGGCAGTACATCTTGCCAAACTAAATAGTAATAATACCGTCCAACTATTTGCATTCAGGCCTTCTCACCCACATGGACCATATGCGGATGGACCCCAAGCATCAGTTCGCGGCACAGTACGTTCTGGTAAGTTGGTCAAGAGCAGAGCAGAGAGAGAGAGAGAGTAAGTTGTTCATCATTCTCTCTCATTCTTGGTCATTTCAGTCTCGCGCGGCGGCTGAGCAACGTGAACGTGAATCTCTTTTGGCAGCAACACTGGTCGCTTCATCCGCGGGCAATGGGGTGAGGGACTCGACGTGCATGCTGCCGCTGGGCGTGGGGAGCGTTTTGACTGCAGGTGGTGGCTCCAACTCGCTGTGCCCATCGCCGTCGGCGAATTCCGAGTGTTCCTCCAATGGCCGTTTATCATCGTCGTCCACCTCGGACCAGGAGCCGGATCAAGATCAGGAACAGGATGCGGAACAGGGCTTAAGTGAGAATGAGAACAGTAGCCACAACAATAACATGAGCAACGTGAACAACAACAACAACCGCATGAATATTAACAACAACTGCTCGGACAAACTGCACTTGAGCGAGCTACGCTTGCCCAGTTCAGTTACCAGCCAATACAGCATAGACGCTGAGCTTCACGCCAATCGTATGTCCCTCATGGCTGCCGCATCAGCAGCCGCTGCCGCTGTGGCAGCCTCCGCTGGCTCTCGCTCCCAAGATGGTTCCCTCACAGATGCCGTATCCAGCGGTCCTGGCAATGCCGCCGTCCAGGCAGCGGTGGTTAACAGTCTGGCAGCCGCAATGCGCCTGAACAATTCTAACAACCAGCAGCAGGTAAATATTTCTTGGACACCCTTTGATCATTGAAAATGGCAAACAAGGGAGTAAGAGATTGTGAAAAGGTGTATAAAAGGCAGAACAGGTAGGCGTGATTTGGCATGAAGGTTTATTGTGACTGGGTGAAGGGTGTCTTCCTGTCTTGAACATGAATGTATAATCAAGTCCATGCAATACCAAGCCAGAAAAAACCAGTAAGAAAAGCAACAGTCGCGCAGCACGCGACAGTGGGATACCCTTCGACATATGTAGGTATGTTCCTATGTATGTACACATATACATATGAACATGTTTTGAATATAATCTCGACAGATGGCGCTCGCGCTTTGCGCTCGCCCGCCTTCCTTGTTAGCTGACAGAAGCACTTGGTTTTATGTTCATACTTTCTTAAATAACTTCTGTGTTTATTGTCCGATCGGATTGTAATTTGGAGACTACGTAGATAATTCATTCAGCTTAGTATACGTTAAAGTCAGAAAGTTGTATCTTTTATACAGCGCTTACAAATTGAGTTCAAAAATTAATTTATTGATTTGCGGGGGCGGTGGGCATGGCACTTAACATTTGAAATAAACTTGATCTGCGCCGAGTACATATGAACCATCATTCCAAATTTGGTGTCTCTAGCATTTATAATAGCTGAGATCTGTGTGTTCATCTGGTCAGACGGACATCCGGACAGACAGACAGACAGGGCTCAATCGACTCGGCTAGTGATCCTGAACAAGAATATATATACTTTGTGGGGTCTGCCACGCCTCCTTCTGCCTGTTACATACATTTGCATTTTGCACAAAGTTAGTATACCCTTTTTGACCATTTTCAATGGTCGAAGGGTATAAATATAGTCCACCTCACGCACTACCAACAGAGAGGGACACTGTCCCATAAAGCACTATACTTGCAAACGATCTTGCAGATAAACAAAAGAATTGCAAAGGGGTTTAGAGGCAAGTTTGTCTAGAGATTTGAATGAATGAATGGCTCATACAAGGCATATACAATTAGAAGAGTTAACGTTGAAATGGTTACAAGTAATTCTACCAGGGACAAAGACTGTAACCGTCTAAGCAGGTCAAACCAGTCATAAGGTTATTGCAAGGAAATAAGTCTTCAATTTACGTCATAGTTGAGGCCTCGCACGACAAAAATTAGAGAGTTGTTTTGTATAGATTCAATGCGGTGCTTGCGGTACTGTGCACTAAGACACCAAAGGCGTGATCCGTAATCAAGCATTGCTCGAACAAGTGAAGTATAGAGGGTCTTTTTGAAGAGATAAGTTTCGTAAAGGTGCTAAGATCATTTTGTTTGCTTTCAGCTGGTTGAGCGACCTTTGCACCATCAGCCACAGAGTCACCATCATCACCAGCACCAGCACCAGCACCAACACCAGCAGCTGGCGCAGCAACAGCAGCAGCAGGCGCAGCAGCAGCAGCAACAAGCACAGAATACAGCCCAGCATCAGCAGTTAGCGCATCTGCCACTACCGGCGCATCACTGCAGCAGCAGCACAAGTAGCACACGGCGATCGCCGAACCTGAATGTGCCCAGCTTGCAGCTGCCTGCGGACACATCGTCCGTCATGATGAGCATGATGCGCGGCACATTGGATCGCAGCCTGGACTCGAGTCTGGTGGGGAGCATACATCAAATAGACGCATTGCATCACCAACACCAACACCAACATGTGCATCAGGCAGCGAGTTACTCGCAGAACGCCATTGCACCCAGCGCGCAACAGAATGCATCGCATCATCCGGACACTGCACTACGCATGCATCAGCAGGCTGAAGCCATACTACGCACACACAAAGAGGCCGCCTTCCGGCTGGCCGCCTCGGTAGCAGCCACGAACATCGGTACTGCAGCGGCATCCACGGCGGTTAAAATGGAAACGACAGCTCCAAAGCTTAATGGTGATCTACACCAAGCGCCACAACACGCACAGTCCCAGCAGGAACAACAGCAACAACAACAGACAGGAAGCGGTCACAACTCATGAAGTTTGATGGATTGGATTGAAACACAGAATGAGAGAGATCAGGGGCACCAGAGCAGAGTGTGCAACCAGAGTCAGACTGAGACGTACCGTACTCAGACCTATTCTTAGGGACAAATCATGCGTGTAGCACCTAGTACAACTCGTTCAGTATTTATCAAAATTTTTTAAATCAGGAATTCAAATCAGAAATTTCACAAGGCTGGTGGTTGATCTATTTTGGAGTATCTCCAAGCCCTACGATGCACATTCGTTGTAAGCTAACAAACAGAAAATGATTAAAAAATGTGTTTTTTGTTTAAGACTTTGTTATTCAAAATTCATAATACAAATTAGTTGTGTTCATTTCAATTACCGCTGTCGCAGTCAAAGTTCACCTCTCATCCCCATCATGGACTTGCACAATAAGTGTTAAGAGTCTTTTGAAATCACGAACTGACAAACGAATCATCTTTAGAGATATTGTGAGAGGTTTATATACTTTATGTGTAGTACGAATGAGTCTCTCCGAATATATAAATCAAAGTAAAGCAACTGCATTTCAAAACCAATGTGTATATAATATAAGGATTCCCAAGCTACACTTGCGAATCATTTCCGCACACCGCCGTTTGATTTATGGATTGATGTGAGATAATGTGCAATAAAAAACAAAAGCTTGTACCGAACAGTTCAGTTAGGAAGAACAACAACAAGGAGTAAAAGCAAAAGATAAACTAGCAAACATTCTCGAATGTAGACCTTAATTTCAAATTCAATGTATAAAACAGTGTAGATTAATAAGATTTAAAATGTGTGTATATATACTTGTACGTATATAACGTAATTTGAAACAACAAATAAACCATATTGTTTTATTAAACACTTTGTAAGTTACACCCGCTTTACTCGAACAAAACCTACGTTCGTTCTCGCTGTTTAAACTCCAAGTTCTGCGTACTTTACTAGTCCATTTGATTTACCAATTATAGGAGCACAGAAAACAAACATATTTGACTTGATTTAACAACAAATTCATTGTTTTGATGATGGTTCACCTAGGTTCGTTAACAATTCAAATTATATAACATATGTTATGTGATTTCTAAGAAGTTAGAGGACCTTCCTTTTTATACCCTTCGACCATTGAAAATGGTCAAAAAGGGTATACTAACTTTGTGCAAATGTATGTAACAGGCAGAAGGAGGCGTGGGAGACCCCATAAAGTATATATATTCTTGCTCAGGATCACAAGCCGAGTCGATTGAGCCATGTCTGTCTGTCTGTCTGCCTGTCTGTCTGTCTGTCTGTCTGTCTGTCTGTCTGTCTGTCTGTCTGTCTGTCTGTCTGTCTGTCTGTCTGTCTGTCTATCTGTCCGTCTGTCTGTGTGAACGCACAGATCTCAGCTATTATAAAAGCTAGAGTTACCAAATTTGGCAGGAAGACTCCTGTGTACTATAAGCAGATCAAGTTTATTTCAAATGTTAGGTGCCACGCCCACCGCCCCCCACAAATCAATAATTTAATTTTTTGAAATCAATTTGTAAGCGCTGTATAAAAGATACAACTTTCTGACTTTAACATATAATAAGCTGAATGAATTATCTACGTATCCTCCAAATTGTAATCCGACAATAATCGGACAATAATCACAGAAGTTATTTAAGAAAGTATGAGCATAAAACCAAGTGCTTCTGTCAGCTAACAAGGGAGACGGGTGAGCGCGAAGCGCGAGCGCCATCTGTCGGGATTAATTTCAAAGCATGTGCATATGTATATGGGTACATACATAGGAACATACATACATAGGTCGAAGGGTATCCCACTGTCGCGTGCTGCGCGACTGTTGCTTTTCTTACTGGTTTGAAAATGAATACATATTTTTTCAAACGAAATAAGTCAACTGATCAATATGAAAATATATCTTTTTTTACGTGTTTATTTTGTTTTATCATAATTTTTATGTTTAACTATTAAATTTATCCTCCATTGCTCTTAACAACTTGATTATAAACGTCTAATCTCACATTATACAGGTTGATTTTTCGCTAATATCTTTTTGACTTACACTGGTTTATGAAGCTGACGCACGATTCGTGTTTTCTCTCACTGTCAAACATCTTCAGTTTGGTCTAAAGATGGGCGCGGGCCGGGCCTCGACAATTTTAGGCCCGGGGCCTAAAACCAGCTACCGGGCCTTTTACCGTCGGGCCCCGGGCTTAGGAGTAAAAGCCCGGAAGTCCTGGCGTACTTGAATGCAAAATATATAATGATGTTTTAATCGAAAAATTTGAGTCAGGTTCGGGTCGGGCCCCTTTAAAAAAGTTCCGGGCCGGGCGAGGCTCAAAAAAACAGGCCCGCGACCATCTCTAGTTTTGTCTCTAATTTAACCATGAATTGTCTTACAAACGAACAACGCGCTGTAAATTATTCCATTTCATTATCAAAATGCGTGCTCTGTTAAGAAAGTTCATCGCGCGCCTCTTTTTTCATTTTATGGTCAGTTTAATCGACCCACTGAAGTGGCTATTCAGTCTACTGTGACTGAATTTCGCTCCAAATTTACATTGTTGGACATTAAACCAGCAACACACGCTTACGTAGAGTGCGAACTGATGAAACTATTGCAGCTGTACCGGACAGTGTTAATGATGGCCATCAAATGGACCGTAATTCTTCAAAGATGAAGCGAATCCTAATGTAATTGCCAATGGGGAGCGGCACCGTGAGATGATATAAAACTTAAGCTTTGCCAAAATGCAAGAGCTTGACTTGGATGACATTTGGTTTGAACAAGAGGGTGCCACATTCCACATGCCACACAGCACGCGTAACAATGGACTTATTGAGAGTGGCCAGTGAGAGGTGAACACTTTATTTCACGATCGCGACTAGATCGTGCGATTTAACGCCTTTCGACTATTTTGTTGTGGGGCTATGTTAAATCTAAGCTCAATACAGAAAAACCAGCTTTCATTGACGCATTGCAAGAGAACAGCAGAAGCATTCATACGTGACATACCACCCGAAATGTTGGAAAGAGTATGACAAAGTTGGAAGTGGAAAGCGGATGGAGCATTTCAAGCGCAGTCACGCTCAACATTTGCATGAAATAATCTTCAAACATTCAATTATATGCACCGTACTATCGATTCAAATAAAGATTTAATGCATTTCTCCTAATTTTATGTGTTTTTTTTTTAAAAACATTCCTAAAGCTCTTAAAAAATCAGCCTTTACAATTAGAGGCGGGAAACAGTTTAAATGGAAATAGACCTAATTTCGATTTCTTTCTAAAATCATTGATTTTGGATCATTGACTTCGGAAAGAGAATTCGTTATAAAGAAAGAGAAGTTTAAAACATAACCGTTGTGTTTGGTAAGGTGCATTCTGTCGCTGGCCTTAACTAGTGCAAAATACTTTTAGAGGGGACTACCACAAGTCTTGTACGGCTTACCGCATCAGTTATGCCTCATATATAGGTTTATTT
This sequence comes from Zaprionus nigranus, assembly GCA_018903425.1. Classification (NCBI taxonomy): domain Eukaryota; kingdom Metazoa; phylum Arthropoda; class Insecta; order Diptera; family Drosophilidae; genus Zaprionus; species Zaprionus nigranus. Next base: position 88,525 of record JAEIGD010000180.1, on the reverse strand, counting down.
TATAACGCAGGTTATTTAATACGAATGTATAGTGGATTACACTTTAATTTTTCTTTTGGAACAAAGTGTGATGGATATGGAGAACCCCCTAAATCTACGGGGTGCGCATTTCTTAAGTCGGTATGTAAAAGTTGAATAACTAAAAGCTTAAACAAACAAATTTCTTTTTAATTTGATACTTTATAATTTATGGAGACTATGTTTTGAAAACAATATCCATTAAGTAATCAATTTTATTGGCCACATATTTTTGAACATCTCGGTTAGAACGTAGCTGTATTTTGGCAAAAATATTTTTCTTAAGCTCTTCAATGTTCTTTAGCTGCCTGGCGTACTCATTGCGTTTAAATAATCTCACAAAAGAAGAAGCAGAAGGGGTCGAGTACAACCATCAATAGCGCCTCTATTTGGCATATGATATCAAGAGAATCGTTACAAGCACTCGATTGTTGGATTCACTAGGTGTTAATGAACGGGTTCTTCATTATCTGTCCTTGTACCGTGCACAAAATGAAACGACACCAAGCGACGAATAAAATACGAATACTTGTACTGTTGCCACAAGGTGCCTGTTATTTTAGACTATACACACGTTGAGTTCAGCTAACTGAAGGACTCTATTCAATGTACATTGTACAAAGTAACAAATTTCGTCACGTTCTTTTGATATAAAACAATATATACAGTAAAACAATACACACCCTCGGTTTTAATTTGAACAATATAAACAAGAAATACCTCAAAACTTTTTAAACAGCAAAATATAAACCAATATATATATCATCTCAATAGTTATTTTGACTCTTTTATACTCTTACTCCAAATCTTTTGTTGGATGCATTTGCGGGTATGTTATTTTGTAATTTGTATAAAAACAAAATTAAGAATAGAACATTTACATATATTAGGTCCGCAATTGACTTCTCGCTGTTTTTTCGCTGAAAATTTAACTATATTATACAAAAAACTATTAAAAATAGACTATTCAAAGTATTTGCCATCACTAAACACAACTTGTTAGCATCTTTCTGGCAGAGCTCGTATATCTTGATGGTAAAAGTGTTCGTCTTTTAAGCTTATCTACGAATCTAACCATTTCTTCAATAATGTCTTCATACTTCATATAACTGCTGATCTGCCAGGCCTTGTGCCATCGAACGGGGAATATAACTAGTGGCTGGGGTCGGACTTCCCATTTGGGGCGTTCCTCAAGTAGATTTAAACAGAATTCGCAACGTGAATACGGGATTTGTCATGCAGTAAAATCACTTTATCGTGCCCGTTGCTCGTATTATGGCCTGTCACAATGAACCAGTAAGAAAAGCAACAGTCGCGCAACACGCGACAGTGGGATACCCTTCGACCTATTATGTTCCTGTGTATTTTAATTTCTTAAATTCATACACATATGCATATGCACATGCTTTGAAATTAATCCCGACAGATGGCGCTCGTGCTACGCGCTCGCCCGCCTCCCTTGTTAGCTGACAAAAGCACTTGGTTTTATGCTCATACTTTCTTAAATAACTTTTGTGTTTATTGTCCGATCGGACTGAAATTTGGAGACTACGTAGATATTTCATTAAGCTTAGTATATGTTAAGTCAGAAAGTTTTATCTTTTAAACAGCGCTTACAAATTGAGTTCAAAAATTAAATTATTGATTTGTGGGGGCGGTGGGCGTGGCACCTAACATTTGAAATAAACTTGATCTGCTTGATCCACACAGGAGTCTTCCTGCCAAATTTGGTAACTCTAGCTTTTATAATAGCTGAGATCTGTGCGTTCACACAGATGGACAGACGGACAGACGGACAGACGGACAGACAGACAGACAGACAGACATGGCTCAATCGACTCGGCTTGTGATCCTGAGCAAGAATATATATACTTTATGGGGTCTCTGACGCCTCCTTCTGCCTGTTACATACATTTGCACAAAGTTAGTATACCTTTTTTTGACCATTTTCAATGGTCGAAGGGTATAAAAACACACACAGCATAACCTTCGCAGCGTGCATATTAAGCCGAGCCGACGTCGTAGATGAATTCATTTCCTGCAATGAATTCATTTTTCATCATTTGTCACAATGAATCGAAGAAAACTCTTGCTTTTGTGCCACTGTAGCAATTGTTCACGGAGAAAAAACGACGCTCAGCATCTCTAGGCTTCAACCCATAAGGAACCCAAGTTTGCTTTAAACATTAAAATCACCGTCTTTTAAACGACGGAACCAATCCCGGCATGTGGTTTTGGTTAGCGTAGCATCTGCGTATACTTGTTGCAGCTCTCGATGCGCTTGAGATGCCGTTTTCTTCAAATTGTCCCACTAATGATGATTATTTGGCTATAAATTAGACATTATACAAAAATAAAATTATTCAAATTTTCAAGTAATTCAATGTTACAATACCGATACAATAGATGGCGCAGCTTGTACACCGCCTGAACAACTCCAAATGCAAGCTGATGAGATTCTCACGAGCCTGTCCAAAGTACGTATCATACTCTCTTTGTGGTTTTACCTTGGAATGAACTGGCCTGGTTGATGATCTAACTATGTGTCCGTTTGAACCGCAAACTAATGTTTTGTGAACATATATCATTATTGGTTAATAAAGCTTTGGGTGTGCGGTAGTACATAGTTCACAAGCACCGCATTGAATCCGTACAGAAAAAGTTTTTAATTTGTGCCTTGCGAGTCCTTAACTGGGATATAAATTCAAGACTTTCTTCCTATCCTAGTAGGCTTCTGTTACTAAATCTGCCTTCTCTAGCCAATCGTGGAGCCATGCTTGGTGTTGTATTTATTAATGACTTGCTACACCTATCTATCCCTGGTAGAATCACCCGTAATTATGTACCTTCCACTAAAACTTCCCAATTGTAATTCAAACTGTGCCCTGCATGAGCCATTCAGGGTATTTTGTTCGGACTATAACAAATTATATTCTATTGTAGCTAACAACAATAATTCTGTATCTACCTTGAAATTCCAAATCTTCACTCACCTATCTAGTAACTAATTAAATGTATACTTATTTTCTTTAATTAACTGATGATTTGATTTGCCTTTGGTTACTAACACTAACTCTCTCTTCTCTTTGCTGATTACAATAGATTGTTTAGAGTTTTCAACTGATAGTCCTCCCTTAATTCTGTCAAACTGTCCATCCATAACTACTTAACACTATATCCCAACAATTAACACTAACTCTCCTGATCTAATTGGGGTTTTCTGTGTGGTTCCCCAATCTTCTGCAACAGATGTTGGATCGGCTTTTTCTATTTTATCCCAGTTTGTATATAGTACAATACATTGTAATTAATTCTTTTTTTTCTCATTTAAGATTCTACCTTTAATTTAAAATTATTCTAATTTTTATATTTTAATTCGAAATTTTCAAACAATTATGTTTATAAATTGTTTTTTACTTTTAAACAGTCGACTGGCCATACTTCGACTATAAATTAAATAAATAAACAACTAACATATTATATGCCGTAGCTACCAACTCTTTGTTCCGATTCCTCCGGATCTGTTCCACATATCCATTAGTGGGAATATGTCCATTAAGTGTTCTTCTCTTTTCGCCCTTCCAAATATTCATTAGTAGGAATATGTTCATAAAGTGTTTTTTTCTTTTCGTATTCTCCTTGTCTTCTCTTTTTGCTATTGCTTTTCAAATACTTGCGACATAGTTTGATTTAATTTCATTTATTATTAATAAGATTTCATACGCTCACTTAAAATATCTAGACACATTCACATAAATTGAAAAATTGCATTGTTTAATTGGTAAAAGTAGTTTAAATCTATTCACTTTCGTCTTTGCGACTTTCAACTTAAGATTATGCCTGGTTCTGTTTATTTTGTTTTCTAAATTTTATATATATATATATATATATATATATATATATATATACGGATATATATAAATATATATATATATATATAGGTATATATATATTTAAACCAGACCTCAACTTTTGTAGTTTCAATCACTGCCTTGTAGACCCGCACTTCGGGCACGCTTTTGGGGAGAGCTGTAGCTCGATGTGCTAGTCTTTTCTTGGGTACGCTTTAAATTTGTTGCGTTTGCGGAGCCTTGTAGCTTGGCTGTGGTCGGATCTGTGCATAGAAAAGGTACATTATATCGTGTGTGTAATATATACTTGGTATTTTATACTCTTAGAGGGCAAGGGTAGACATCTCTGACCCAATATAATATATATATTATAATCATAATCATTCTAAATAAGCATCAACAGAGGAGTTAAACTAGCCATGTTTGCCTGATCTACTGTCTGTCCATCCAACTGTCCGTTCCCCTATCTGTTGCAACGCAAACTGGTCTCTCTGAAACTTAGCCACGTTGTAAAATGGTAGGAACCCATACGTTCAGATGGTTATATCTTATAGCTGTCATACAATCTATCGGTTGATTTGCAACTTAATTTACTAAATCTTCCTTTTTCTATAGTGTGGCAAAAAATTATAGAAACAGCCCTTGCCCCTAGACGAAAAACTAAATTGTTCATTATGTACAAACACTATATGTGCATTAAATTAACATTACATAGAACTGTATTTTAATATGCGCCTTGTTTTAGGTCGATTTGACCTTTGATACTTTTATATCTTGCTTAAAAAAGAATGAGCCCGTGTTTGAGCAGAAACAAGTAATAGAAACAATTATAAAAAGGCATGCATTCCATACTTCCAGGAAAGTTCAGCTAAAAATTACCATAATTGTTTAAAAATACTATTATAAAATACTATTACTAAAATACTATTATAAAAATAAAATACTACTAAATTCACCTGTTACACAAATAATAAGTCGCGTAGCTGTTACACTTTGTATGAAACCCCGTATTGTGTGTCGAAAACTTATATTTTCAGTGCCATTGAAAGTTATATTGTAACATAATCGGTTAGAAATAATAAATTTAAACATCTGCCAACCAATTATAATCTGTACTTTTACATGGAACAATCGAAGAAGATAAAAGACAAACTCTGCAAGGGTACAAAACCTTCGGAATGCCGAAAGGTTTGCATTTCTTTCTAATTTTTTTATGTATAGCTAACCTTGGAGCCACCTAACTTGCGTGGCTGGTCCATAACCTTTCTGATTACGTGCGGCGATACGGAATATAATCGCTGGCTTGTTTGAGCAATCGACATGGGCATTAGAGAGCGACGCATTGGGCACTGTACATTGGTTTGCAGCTCCAACGTACACACGCACAAAAGCCAATTGTGGCGAAGTAACCTTGTCCTTAGCCGTGGGTTTAACAGCCAGATAAACCGAGTATTCGACTATTTCCTTTGTCTTTTGCGCTGGCGGTGCCTCCCATGTTAAGTGGGCGCCCTCTTTAATATCTTTTGATATCTTAATTGCCGACGGAGCACCAGGAAAACCAGGCAGACATGTTTTAAAGCTAGATATCTGTACAAAAGAAATAAAAGCGTTGTAATGTAGATCGCAATTACAATAAATATCAACACACACCTCCCCCATTCGCCACGGCCGCAAGTATTAAGGGCAGCAAGTCGAAAGCGATAAGCTGTGCCCGGATCCAAACTAATGCGAGGAAATTGTGTGAGGTCGGGTAAATTATCAACATCAATATTCTCCATCTGCGCTTCACTTAAGTATTTCTGATCGATATAACTGGTGACAGTGTGGGACAATTCTTTGAATATTCCCACCGTGTGCCATTTCTCGTTGTCATCACTTGGATTCCCAATGGGAACAGAAACCTTTAAAAAAAAGGAAACCTTTAAATCAAGTAATGTTTTAATGTGTTTAAAAGTGTGTGTACATACAATATTGTCGGCAGTTAAGGTTGAGGCAGCCGCTGCTCCAGCATCCAATAGAGTTTTTGCTATTTGACTTGAATCCGCGGCCGAAGCTGTTGCCTGCATCACAGCTGCCGACGCCAAGGCATCCAAATGTGAACTTTCAACTGTAAAAATGGCAAAATAACAAGGTTATTAGTTGGGGCTTAAACTAAGTAATGGCTTTGTTGCAGCACTGCACCTTAACGCACTGCACTGCATTCTAAACTAGTAAACAAAACTATCAAGTGCCAGCGAGATCGTCACATGCAGCGGTCCCTTGTATATGTTTCACCAACCCAAACAATTTATGGCCTCTTGAGCATGCGGCACATGGGTCAGAACAGAACACTTGATAGGCAGCGCTGCGTCGCAGCGATAGATTAAGAATGTACCAAGCGGTGTCTTTCAACCACAGCTTTGGACTATAAGTTCACTTTTTAATAAGCTTGTTAAAGTGTAAGCAAGTGTGTTCACTTCTTTACGGGCTTTTATATCCTTGCAGAGGGTATATATTCATTTTAGCCAGAAGCCGACCCGATCCCATAAAGCAGTACAGTTGCATTTTTCAATTGCGTTTGTGTGCTGCAAACAAGCACGAAGTCTCTTACGTTTTCTTCCTTTTCACTGAACGAAAAGATAAAGCACAGCACGAACAGCAATGCCGAAGACACACGAAGGCGTTTACACTCCTGCGTGTATCGGCAGAGCTGGGGCAGCGGCACTTCCTATGCACTATAAAGTATATAAAGGCGTGATTTTTTAGCTATTATCTTTTTGGCAACACTGATTCAAACAGCTGACGCACGTTTCATGTTTTGTATCATTGTCAAACATCTTCAGTTTAGTCTATAATTAAACCTTGAATAGTCTTACAAATGAACAACGCGCTGCAAATTATTGCATTTTATTATTAAAATGCGTGCTCTGTTAAGAATATTCGTCGCGCGTCTCTTCTTTCATTTTATGGTCTATATTTTGAGTAAGTTTCGCACCAAATTTACATTATTGGATGCTTACGTATAGTGCGAACTGTAATAAAGATCGCAGTTGTGTCAGACAGTGTTAATGATGACCAAATGCCACATGCCACACAGCACGCGTAACAATGGACTTATTGAGAGTGGCGAGTGAGAGGTGAACATTTTATTTCACGTTCGGGACTAAATCCTGCGATTTAACGCCTTTCGACTATTTTGTGGGGCTATGTTAAATCGGATGTCTATAGAGACAAGGCCGCTTCAATTGACGCATTGGAGGAAAACATCAGACGCATTTATTCGTGAGATACCGAGATGCCGAAATGTTGGAAAGAATATGTCAAAGTTGGAAATGGAAAGCGGATGGAGCATTTGAGGCGCAGTCACGCTCAACATTTGCATGAAATAATCTTCAGTCATTCAATTATGTGGACCGCACTGACGATTAAAATAAAGATTTGATTCATTTCTTTGCATTTTATGTGTTATATTTTGAACAACTTATCTAAAGCTCTTAAAAAATCACCCTTTGTATACTATTCGAAATGTGCCGCCTGTCCGTGTTTACGTCTTTAGTGATTTTTTAAAAAAACTTGGCAAACATGCTGCTTATTACTACATGCTGTATATAAGTACGAACTAGCCGGATCGAATGGATATATCGTATTTGTTATTGTCGTTGCCATATTCCACAGCTAACGAATTGAAATTGAATCAAGGAAAATGGCTATGCCGATACAAACCATTTGAGTGCTGACGCTGAACCGATGTGGACAAGGAACTCAGTTCTGGACATGGCTCGTTACTACTATATGTTGTGGATATGGCCGACTCCTTTAGATTGCCAACGCGGAAGCGTAGCCAAAGCTTCGCCAGACTTAATGCAAGTCAATATATTGGCGGCTTCAGTCTCTGATGCAGTGGGCTGATTATTCTCAGGCGCTGTTGTTGTCACGGCGGCAGAAACTTCCTGTGTTAACAAAATAAATGTTAGAACATTCGATTGTTGTTGGTATTCAACTACTTACATTTGAGTCAATGCTTGGCTTTTCATACGCCACGGAACCACGCGGAAGTGCCCGTTTTGGGAGCATCCGTTGTACTGCTTACACTGGATATCTCTTCGCCAGCTGTATCGGCAGACGTATCGGTCTTCGCGCCAGCTGGTGTGGCTATTGATGTGGAAGTGGCGGCAACAATATCTTCGTCGTTATCCTCAATATCTTCAATATCTTGGGATTCATGAGTTCTGTGACCGGACTTTATCAGGTCCCCGGCACCATCAAGTTGTTCAATAATATCATCTATAGGATCGGCATCCATATAATCTCCGTCGGCCATTGTGGCAATAGCAACCGCTGCCTCGACGGCACTATTGTCCTTCTCTTTCAACTGCATTGCTGCCATTGCGGGCCGCGTTGGCGTGCTTCTGGTGGCCGTAGTTAAGGTTAAAGTGCGTTGACTGCCTGCTGCAGCAGCACCTGCACTGCTAGATACTCCGGTATTGAATATATTGACAAATCCCTTACGAGCTGTTCCTGCCGCACCGCTTGGCAACATAACCAGTTTATTGGTGCCTGAGCTAACGCCACCAGCTGCTGGGGAGCCACTCATCACTGTCACCGGCTTGCCACCAATGTAGACAGCCGTCTTCTGTGAATGCAGCGATGTGACTGCCAAGGGCTTCTGTGCAGACATTGACGACGACGACGAGGTGGGCAGTGTAAGCGTGATTGGTCGACCAGTTACGCTGCCAGTTGCGGCGCCAGTTTGTATATTGCGCACCATTTTCACATTCCCCTGGCTAGATATTACTGTACGTGAGCCGCCGACAGTTAAAGGCGTCGCCGTTGTACCAGTCGAACTGACAATGCTAACAATGCCTGCTGCTGTTGAACTTCCAGCGTTACTCATCACGCCACCAGCTGAGACAGAGCGCAGATTCGATGCTGTTGTGACAATGATTATTTGCTGATTACCAATCTGTGCCCCCTGCTTGTTTGTGATGACAAATGCTGGCTTGCCACTCATTACATTGGGCGTTACTTTGCCCATTTGCAGTATGTTTGAATTCTTCATGATCAGCTTGCCCCCGGCTACGGTGTGGGGGATACCAGCTTCAGTACATTGCCGGAAACAATTGGCTTCTGCTGTAACGTTGCATTGCCAGCCGTGGAAGTTGTTGCACCAACTCCTCCAGAGCTCATAAGACCTTTGCTGCCAGGTGGCAATCTGTTGGATAATGCAACTAGTGAATTCGAATTTAGTTTAGTTTTGATTTAGATAACTCTGTCTCACCTGTATCTGTGTTGAGCCTTGAGCAAGCTGCTGATTGCAAACAGATATGGCTTGACCTGCAGCAGAGCCCTTGGCCAGATTAAAGTTAACCTTTGGCATCGTCTGCACAGCCATTCCCCCACTGCTTGTCTTCACAAACTGCAACTGAACATTTGGCGCCAGTGTGAGAGGCTTCTGTATGAAATACTGCTTGCCGCCCAGTGTCGATGTCGTGCCCGTTGCTCCTCCTCCTGCCGTCGTTGTCGTTGTTCCCGACTTTTGCACTGTCACACTTGACTGTGCAGTCTTTAGTATGGTTGTTGTTGTAGAGGTGCTGGCAGTGTTGCTGCTGTTAGCATTGCTAGGACTGTTGCTGTATGTGGCTGCTAAGCGTAACGTTTGTCCCGCTGCCCCCGATGTTATGCTGGGCACAAAGCGCAGGGATGTTGTTGATGTTGAACTTGCTGCTGTGCTGGCTGTTGTTCTGCGGATTGAGCACAATGGAACCACTTGGCGCCACAGAAGTAGCCACACGGACTGCCACAGTCGGTTCTCCGGTTGAGACACTCGATGCCGTTGTAATTTTGTTGCTGCTCGCATTGCCACGTAGGTTTTGTAGCAATCCGCCCGTGGCTGCTCCTGTTGCGGTACTGCTAATTATTGATATTTGCGGTTGCACCTGAACTGTCGAAGCTGACGACGTTGTCAAAGCAGACGCAGCATGAGGAACAACTGTCTTAGCTGCATTGGGCAGCTGAACTACAGACTGTGCTGTTTGATCAATTGCAGCTTTGCTCACACCTGTAACTGCTGACTGCACGCCCGTTTGCGCACCTAAATGTATTACTGAAATTTGACTCTTTGCACTCTCTGTGTCATTGGAGTCAGCGGCAGCGTGCACAGATTGCTGCACCGCAGTTTGACTTGGCTTCGTGGCTGTTGCCTGTGCCTGTTCGATTTTCTGAATCTGCAAGCACAGAAGCAGCGGCAAACGTCGTTGCCGTCCAAGACAATTCGAGCGCATGCGTAGATGCACGGACTAGCGCCACCTTGACAGCATACAAAGGCTTTGTAACCTCCAGATACCACAAATCTTTACAGCACACCTGTAAAATAAATAATTATAATATACATACATATATCTGTATATGTCTCTCTCTCTCTGCTGTCTGTTTGTCTGCCTTTCTGTACCTGCCTGTCTGTCTGGTTGTCTCTTGATTGTGTCCGTCTGCCTTTCTGTGGTCTGTTTGTCTGTCTGGGGGTTGTCTGGTTGTCTCTCTGTTTATCTGTCTGTCTGCCTTTCTGCTTGTCGTTTGTCTGGTTGTCTCTCTGTTTATCTGTCTGTCATCTTTTTCTGCTTGTCTGTTTGTCTGTCTGGTTGTCTCTATGTTTATCTGTCTGTCTGCTTTTCTGCTTGTCTGGTTGCCTCTCTGTTTATCTGTCTGCCTGCATGTGTCTGCCTGGTTGTACTTAATGGATGTGTTTGTATGTTTGTTTATTTATATTTGAATGTACATATATATATTTTAATACGTTGGAGAACATCTCACCCTAACCTGGTTGTTCCATGCTTTGCGGTAACCGTCCCGTCCCGACCATACATACAAGCGACTTTGGATGCCAACAGCACAGTGTCCTGCTCGAGCTCGTGGCACATTCTCCTCGACGGTGTCTAGCGTGACATTCTCCCATGTCATTGTGTCTGTATAGGTGCAAGCATAAAGCAATACATTGATTAGTTTCTTGTATTATAATTAATAAAACCTAAAGACTGTTAAAATGTCTGTTGTCTGTCCGTATAATAGCTTAGAGTTCAGAGACTATAACAACTGACCTAACCAATTTGCTAACACTATGTTATATTCCCCTTCTGTCTCTAGCTAATCAGAGATTTCTGTGTTTAACAGAGATATTGATGCCGACCAAGAATATATACTTTAATGTATATCACGCTTTCTCCTGCCTGCTACAAAGTTGTATAACTGCTTTTTGACAATGCATTTGACATCACACACATAAACTTAAGGGAAAGTTATATAGTTCAAGATCATTTATACTATTGAGAAGTATATAGAGTAGATATCCGCGCATGCTGTAGACAATCTTGTGAAGGCTGCTTTGCATATCTGTCTGTCACGGCATGAAGGTTCCTGTATAACAGAACAATTGATAAGTCCCCCGGTCTGACACATAAATAGTGCTACTAGAATTAAATTAATATTTTTCTTAGTTGGCGCTAACCTTTAAAAGACCCGTATATAAATTTGACAATTGTTGAATCATTATTTTGTTTAGTTATATTTATTTTCAGTGAAGCTTTTGCTATTTGAAGAAACTGAATAAAAATAAATGAATTTCGCATTTGATATTAATATTGTTTTTTAAATGGAAAAAATACAGTAGAAGCAAAAACTTGGCTTGATAACAAGATTTCGGACACTTCTCCAGAAAAAGCAACCATAAAGGATTGGAATTTCAAGTTTAGACGTGGTGAAATGAGCACTGAAGATTGCAGTGAACGCCCAAAAGAGCTGGTTATCGACGCAAAACATCAAAAAAATCCACAAACTGATTTTGCATGAGCGCAATTTGAAATTGAATGATATAGCAGATACTCTAAAGATATTGACGGATGATGTACATTATATTATTTACGAATATTTGGGTATGAGAAAGCTCTGTGCAAAGTGGGCTCACTTTTGACCAAAAATAGTGATGGATTGATGATTTGTAGCCCGAGATATTAAGCCCGAGTTTTTGCGGCATATACACTATATACACTCCCAAGTCCAATCGACAGTCAGCTGCGTGGACTGCACACGATGAAGCCGCACCAAAGCACAATAGTTTCCTGGCAAGCTTATGGCATCTGTTTTTAGGAATGCGCATGGAATTACTTTCATTGACTTTCATTGACTAACTAGAATAAGAGAATGACCATCAACAGCGACTATTACATAGCGTTATTGCATCAATTGAAGCATGAAATCGCCGAAAAACGGGTCCAAATAAAATGATATTTCACCAAGACAATGCACCGTGTCACAAGTCGGTGAAAACGATGTCAAAAATCCATGAATTGGGCTTCAAATCGCTTACGCATACGCCGTATGCGTCAGACCTGCCCCCCAGTGACTATTTCCTGTTCTCGAATATCAAACGAATGCTCGCTGGGAAGAATGAAGAGTTCATCGCAAAAACTGATTCCTACTTTGAGGCAAAGGATAAACATACTACAAAAATTATATCGAAAAGTTGGACGGTCGCTATAATCGGTGTATTACCCTTGGAGGCAACTATGTTGAATAAAAAAGAAAGATTTTGACCACAAAATGTGTTTTTACTATGCTAGAATGTGAACTTATCTATTGAACTGTTATGTCTTACTGTTTCCCCTTGGTGTCTTTTGCCTTTATAATGGCAGAGATTTCTGTGTTTAACAGAGATATTGATGCCGACCAAGAACATATATTTGAATGTCTACCAACTGCGTTCTAAAAGTTGAATAACTGCTTTTTGACAATGCATTTGATAACACAAATATCAAATATATAGTTAATTTATACAACTAAAAATTATATAAAGATCCGCGCATGCTGTAGACAATCTTCTGAAGGCTGTTATGCATTTCTGTCTGTCGTTCTGAATGAAATCTCAGATCAGATCTCAGGTGTTTTCAAAAAGCAAGAGACAACAAATTTGGCATGAAGGTTCCTGTATAACAGCTCAATTGATGTCTGACACATAGATAGGATGAAGATTCCTGTATACTATACGCACACTGTCCTTAAATAATGACCTCAATAATTGAATTTGTTCATGTCATGTGTTCAGCTTGTTGACTTTGGCATATACTTAGGTGACTGAAATATGCATCTCTTCTCCAAGGAGGGTATCCTACTTTGGAGGTGCCCAACTGTAGCGTTCGTCTGGTTTTTACATCCACTTTAATATATTGCACTTGACAAATTAAGGATAATAAGCAGCAGTTTTGATATATGAATATATATAGCATTCCTCCTTCTGCTTTGTCATACTAAGTTACATTTATAATAAACTGCTATAGCTAGCATGCATATATCATCATATATTCCTTTATACGCACCTAAATCGAGAACAGCCAGAGTATTTGTACATTTCCATTCGCGCTCAGTAGTCGCCTTTGAATCATTTATAACCAGAGGCACCCAACCGCCGAATACGTACATCTTGTTGGCAATCATAGTGGAACTATGCAGAGAACGAGGCAATGGCGCTTGACCACGAGTCCGTGGTTTCTCCCAGGTCATCGAGTCTGCAGAAAATCAGTTAGGAGGTGTAACTAACAAATGCTTGGAGTTTGAATTGCGGGCTACATACCAGTATCTAACAACCACAAGTCACCTAGCCGACACCCGCTCATGCCGCCATAGATGAGCAGGCTAAGCTTGTCAGTATGTTTCGATGCAAACGATATGCCCGTGTGAGACTCGCGAGGCGGCGGAGAGTCACCAAAGGTCTTTGGTATGATCCATTTTCCATTGTGACTATGAACTCCACGTGTATCCAGTATGTATAAGTCATTGAGATATCTGACAATCATAAACAGTTATTGTGAATAGAGTTAAGAAGTCTCAAAAACCAAGTCAACAAGTTCTACTTACTTTGGAATATTATTTTTGGGGTCCTCCGATTCATTTGCCAAGCCACCAAAGAGAAATATCTTTTCGCCGACCATTGTGAAACTGTGCCCGAGTCGCGGGCAAGGGGACAAGCCATTGTCTGGCGATTCCGGATACATTTTCCTCCACTCCCACTTAGTAGCCTGCAGCTCATAGAGCTCATTTGAGTATTTGCCATATTCAATCATGCCCCCAAAAACAAACATGCGTGTTCCCTCGACTACAAAACCATAGGCAGCACATCCATTTGGCACATCGCCCTTCAGTACCGGCACATACCATTGGTTAGTGACTGCAAATTACAGATACAGGTTATATATGGCAATGAGAAGGTATAGTTGTTGTTTAAAATATTTTACCTGTGTTATACACATGCAGTTCATCGACAATTCCTTCGTTGCCGCCACCAAAAACTACCATTAGTTCCTTTATATTGATTGCTCGATGTCCATGCCTAGGACGAGGCTGTGGACCGGTTGGGTTCAGCACCCGCTTCCATCTGAAGCCAGACTGATTATTATCTGAGTTTTGATACGCGTCCACATCCATATCGACGACTTGTGCTAGTGAGCTAGACTTTTGAGAGTGAAACTTTTTTTCCGAGCTCAGTTCAGTCACTATTCCCGCAGCGCTAGTTGACCCAGCAAACTCGGAATTTTCCATATTGCGAATCAATCAGTGCTCAATCTAGTTTTTTTTTTTTGTTTCAAACTGAATGTTTATCTTCGTACAAACTTGTTGTTTTTGCTTCAATTAACTTTCTTACACCCAGAATTCATTTTTTATACAATATCTGAAAGTTATAGTTAACGTTTAATTTTTTTATTTTAGTTTCAAAATACTTTCATTAATCAATTCATTTTTGGAACTCACTGTATATGTATATACAGAAATGCCTACAAATTTATGTTGACCTGGCAATGCTGCCAACAGATGGACGCTCCAAAAATATATTAAATTTAGTGTAATTTATGTCGAAGACTAAGTAATTTGTACAAACTGTGTGATTTCTTTATATTACTATGCAGTCTTACCGTTGTTTATAATAGAACTTAAGTCAACAAATATAATTCCAAACGTCCAATAAATACACAATGTGCGAAAAAAGCCGAAGAAAATGACAACGACGCATAGATAGGAAACTGGTTAAGAAAAAGGAACTGATCTGGATCAAAATACATTGATTTGTATATGAGTGAATGAACGAATAATATTTGTCAAAAGCACGAATGAGATCCATCATAGCAATGGTTCATTAAGATCAAATAATTTAAATACTTTTGTAAACAGAAAATAAAATGCACAAGCTTATTTTTGCATAACATAAATAATAATAATAATTATGTTACCTAGATCACTACTTTAAAAAAAATATAGTTAATCTCTAATAGATTTATTACCAAGTAACTACCGACTGCGACTTTATTTTTAATTATTTGCAAGGATCGATAACTGTAATTAAATTACACATTCAAATAAATAATGAAATCAGTAAATTGATTTTTATATTAATTAATTAAAGTCAATAAAATCGTTAAGTGAGTGAATCGTTAAGTGAGCGCATTTTCGTTAAATCAGACAAACGCAATTGTGTCTCATAACAATCAATTAATTAAATAATGTACAAAAATTAAAATATTAAAATGTACGAGGGAATTTACAAAATCAAACAAAACAAATGGTACAGTTACATTGCACAATACAATTTAGTGCCTTGCAAAAATCAAAATTTGAACCAATTGAGATAATCGAATGAATTAAGTTACAAATGAAAGATGAATAGATAATTTTGTAGTAACAGGCTCTCAAGGTCAAAAATTATTAACAACTTTATAAAATCATTTATTCTCGAGCATTCTTTAATTTAATTTGTTTACTTTTAATATTCATATGTAGGTAATTGCGTTCAGCCGCAGTCTTTACTGTGAATGTTTCGGACTCTGGGGCGGCTGAAATACTTTAGAAATAATTTATCGGCCGTTGTAAACATGCGCGGAAAATTGTAAGAACAAGATTTTGACGAACGAACTAAAGACTCGAATGAACAAAAGACTCGAGAACCATAACGAACAAAAAGATCGAAAAATCAAGAGACCAATAAACTAAAATCGGGGACTTAATTTGTTAGTTCAGTTTGTTGATTAGTTCAAACGAACTAAGTCTGAACTAAACGGTACAAGTCGGGGGGCGGCTAAAACAAAAAAGCAGTAGCAGCAGCTTGACGTCACTGGTTAGTGTCAGAACAATGAGATGTTCGATAGCATGCTACAAAAAACAAAAAGAAAAACGGTTTTTTCAAACAAGAGGGCATTTTTCAGAAAGGGGCCATCTAATAAAAGTGAATGATACTAAAAAGAACGCGCAGAACTTAGAGCCTTTTTCAAGGCTTAAATGCCTGTGACCTATTAACTTAAGAAAACCCGAACTAATTGCAAAAGCTGCAAGTCGCTATCTCTAGTTTTTCCGCAATTCCGAATTGAAATTGGACCACAAATTCTTGTTTTTGCACTCACAGAGTTCGTTTTCCATGACACGAACCCTTTGTGTCCCCGATGTGTTTGATCCACCAAGCAGTGAATTGCAGTACACTGCTTAGTCGTCATATTAAATAACTAAATAAAAAATAATACCGTAAATCGGCCGTTAGTTTGTATGTGCAGCTGTATGACATATCTGACCGATCCGGCTCGTTCGGGGCCTCGACATAAATTATCCTAAATAAAATAATTTAATCTTAAACATGACTTATACCTTAACCTATACTTAATATGTAACCTATCTAAATAATATTGATGTTTATTAACAATTTACATTAATTCTGATTAGATTAGCTTTCCTTGAATTTTGAAGGACGCTAATCCCATTTTAAAATTACGTTAAACATATAATAACATTTTAAAGGAGGCAAAAAAAAAAATTATTAAAAACATTAATAACTGCTTGTTTTTTCGTTGCTTGCAGAGAAAGAAGTCACATTAGAACCTTTAAAAATCAATTCTAAGATCCCGCTGTTTTCTGAAGAAAATCGTAAAATGCAGTATTTTTAATATAAAGCTAAATAAAAAAGTATTTTTTTAAAATGTAAAAATACAATTAAAATTAAATAGCACGTAATATATTTTTCTAAAGACAGTCTTTACAAGATTATGATTTTTCTAGAGATATATAAATATGCTAAGTTTTGATTTTGACAAATATCATTAATCTGTAGATATGAATAAAATGATATGTATGTATTTTTGGAATATCTCTAGCAACGGGCAACTGTCAGACGAGTGAGCTCCTCTGTTCTATTGTCTAACGAGCTTATCACTCATGTACTAGTAACGCTGCAGTACTAACGTAATCAAGTCAAACAAACGAGTGATAGCTTCGTTTTGCGATAACTGAGGCAAATAACTTAACTACCTGTTCTGTCACTTGGGATATGCGAGTAAAAGCTTTAAATGGGCCGCATTTGCAAACAAGTGCCCAGTTTAAATCAGTACATCTAGTATTGCTACAGGTGTTCGGCTCCCGGAATATATAATATAATTTTCGTATTAACATAATTGATTTGAATAATGTGAGTGAACAGCATTTAATCCTGAATCAGTAACACTGTGCTACTAACATTGCTCCATAAATATATGAAGTTAATTTATATAATATGAATAATAATATTGAATATATAAATAAATATATGTGCACATATGTACGTAGCTCTTATAAAAAGAAGACACATAGAAAACTCAAATGTTTTTCAGTGCCAACACTACCATTACCTTTGCTTTGGCCACACTTCGATTGTCTAGTGCATGTAAATGAATAATGAATGAAAATACTGTTTAGCCCGAACAAATAAACAATCCATATTTAATTGATCTATTAACTAATTTGTAAATATTTAAGTGTAACATTATTATAACTATTAAATTATTTTTGAAACGTGTGACAAGAACAAGCTACTCGTGATTCGGAACCAGTATTTGGCTGCTTTGCAGTTTTGGTCACACTGTGTCAATTTGTGTATACCATACCAGTTGTCCATTTGGCTGGTTAAAAAAAATATTGCAAAATTTCTGGTAACAAGTGTGTTAATAAAATTAAAAATCATACTCCATACAATATTTAAGTCTCATTGATTATTTATTTGATGTAACCTGAAAAATATTGATTTGATCTGATTTATTCTCCATCATCTTAACATACATAGCGTGACAACACCCAACTGCAATTCTACATACAGTCAGTCAAGTAACTCTTTACACATATGTACATATGTATGTACAGTACATTATTTATATATATTCTGTGACAATGATTTCAATGAAACATACGTTTAAAATGTGCTCAACTTTTTTCAATAGTGTGTGTTTTAATGTGTACTAATACTAATAATGATATCATCCGGTGCCCTGGCCCTGGGATTTGTTCGTCATCCAGCAGCTGGTCTTGTAACATGCATAGAATGTTAAGCAGTCCAATCGATAATATGCCAAAATACATACATATGGACATATATTGTTCAGTTCACGCGCAAATACATTTTCGTATGTATATACAAAGATATGTACATAATTATGTCTGCTCACACATGTACATGTACATGCTTTGCCTTGTCTTATTAAAAGCCGAAGCCGATAGCCAAGAATTCCAATGCCAATGCATACATACAAATTTATGCACTTTCTGTGAATAATTCATCTTTTTGATGTATTTTATGTGAAAATGTAAGTGTTTATACTGTTAAATGATGCCCTCAAGAATTGCGTAATTCTTGCGCCTTGCCCCGGGTCAGAGATGCTTTCAAATTAGCATAGATATGTACCTATTCCCATGTACCTATTGTGAATGTACACAACTTCCAAAATGTTCTCTAAAATGTTTTTTCGATGGTCTAGGTTGAAATATTCAGTGCGCATGCCTTTGCACATATCTATACACTATTCACATGTGTGTGTATGAGAAAGTGTCAGTTTGTGTAAGTTTACGCGATTTAACTCTCCTACTCTCACATATTCACGTATCCCGATTGCCACATATAGAAATCGAATATCACAAAACTAAATACTCGACTGTATTATATACAACATTTAAAACAAATTTAGGTAGTTGCTGTTGTACAACTCCATTTGTATACTAATTAAAAATAGGTAGCATCAAAGCCCTAACAGGATTTCGTTCATCTGAGTTCTGATCTAAGCAAGTTATGTGTAACCATTTTTTTAGTCAAAATCATGACGCAATCAATATTGATTTCTGTTTTTATTATATGAGTGAGAGCTTAGCTTATGATGTCATCCCTAATACGCATAAATATCTCGATTAATAGAGAAGACCTTCGTGTCGTTATACTTATCATTGAGATAACAAAAGTACATATGTTAACTTTTGTCCGCAGTACAAACCTGCGTCATAAACGTACTTGACTACGTCATTACTTGCTTTGTCAGAAGTCAAGATTTTCACTTATCTTACTGCCGTAAGCCCTCATGTCCATAACACTATTTATAAATAAATATAGTACAAGTACCGTTTATTGCTAAGTAAGTTCTGTGCAACTCTAGTAATCTGTGATTTGTTGTTGTTATATTATAATAATTAAAATGTAAAGTGCAAAATATTTCGTGAAAGTACTAAATGTTCTGGTATTTGTATCCCCCATTGATGCAAAATATACTAAACAAATATAATAAAAGATCAAACAAGAGCTAAAACACGCGGATAAACACTTATAATATACAATTTAGTTGCTACTATCGTAGCCAGATATTTGGCACAGCATTATTTCATTCGTTGTAAGAAATATTTAAACAATCTTAAAGATTGAAAGATCATTTTCTGATAACATTTTACACGAGATATATAAATTCATTTGGCAAAAGTGCAGAATTATGCAGAAAGGGTAATGAATGATCTTGTGGTATCGTGACTACGATTGTTATCGATAAATTCATTAATGTAACGCGATATATTTGCTGCACTGAAAAAGCTGAGTAAGAAAAGTACGACAAGAATAAAAGAATGTGTGTACCAAACAAACTATTTAAAACGAAAATGCACAATTTTCATTGCTTTTATTCAGTTTATAATAAATCAGAATATGAATATAATAATATAGTATAATTATGCAGACTCTTGACCTAATCTATTCTGGAATAGTCTCTTATTTATATTTCAAAAGACCAAACAAACTATTCAAAACGAAAATGCACAATATTTATTGCTTTTATTTAGGTTATAATAAATAAGAATACGAATATAACCCGTGCGTTATATAGACCCAGGTAAAACATAACATTTCAGGCAGAAGCAATCTAATTATATACAATTGAACAAGGATATAGCACCGTCAAGAGCACGTTACATGCCAAAAATAAAAATTATTTCGTTTCTTTCCCAAAAATATAAAACGTAAAGTATATATGACATACAGAAAGTTCATTTGTCTTAACATTTAACGTTCAAATTTAAATTTATCTTGAGTTTTGTAAACATATTTTTGTTGCATTTGTTTTTTTTTAGGCTGTGCAGCACTGAAAAGTAAAGTGAGTGAAAATGTTTTTAATATGTATCGAGGGCAATAGTCGATCGTCATACCCTTCGACCTACATATGTATGTTCCGGTGTAAACATACATATGTATGTGCATGCTCGACAGATGCCGTTCGCCTGCCTCCCTTGTTAGCTGACACAAGCATTTGGTGTTATGCTCAACTTTCTTGAATAACTCCTGTGTTTATTGTCCGTTCAAACTGAAATTTGGAAGATACATAGATATTTAAATCAGCTTAGTATATGTCGAAGTAGGAAATTTTTAACTTTTATACGCCACTTACAAATCGACTTTAAAATTTAAATTATTGATTTGTGGGGGCTGTGAGTGTGGCAAACAAAATTTGAAATAAACTTGATAAGCGTATAGTATACAGAAACCTTCATGCCAAATTTGGAAAAAAGATTTTATAATAGCAGAGATCTGTGTGTTCACACAGACAGACATGGCTTAATCGACTCGGCTAGTGATCGTGAGCAAGAATATATATACTTTATGGGGTCTCCGACCCCTCATTCTGCCTGTTACATACATACATTTGCACAAAGTTAGTATACCCTTTTTAGACCATTTGCAATGGTCGAAGGGTATAAAAAGTTTTAGTCTTAAACATAAGCAACATAATAGAAACAAACGCTTGTGTTTGCTGAGCTCACTATGTTCGCGGGCCATGCTTTAAAGCCCAGACATTTAACTATATTATCATGTGTCAAATGATCTGCTTGAACACCCTCATTTCTCATGCTGGTTCAGCCTCAATTGGCGTGCCTGTCATTGAAATTTGTTTAGCAATTATGTTATTAACGGTAGAGATTTATAACCACCCGTATAAACATTTCAAATTCGCAGATATTATAACCAATGGCCACAATCGATGGAAGACCGGCGCAATATGGAATTACACTCAGGGAGTTACATGAACTTATGGAGCATCGGGGAAGAGATGGTGTAGAAAAAGTAAATGAATTGGGTGGCATTAATGAGATATGCAAAAAGCTCTATACATCTCCAAATGAAGGTAATTATATATAGACTAAAAAGTAATATCTAACATAAATAAGCATAGAATCATAGGTCTATCAGTGTAAAAAGCCATACATATATTTAAAGGGTGATTTTTTAAGAGCTATAGGAAAGTTTTTCAAAAAAATGACACATAAAATGCAGAGAAATGCAAGAAATCTTTATTTGACTGAATAGTACGGTGCATATAATTGAATGTTTGAAGAATTCGGAATCTCGGTATCTCAGCGGGCTTGTATCTATAGACATTCTATTGTATTTAACATAGCCCCCCAACAAAATAGTCTAAACGCGTTAAATCGCACGATCTAGTCCCGAACGTGAAATAAAATGTTCACCTCTCACTCGCCACTCTCAATAAGTCCATTGTTTGGCGTGCTGTGAGGGCATGTAGCAAACCATATGTCATGCAAGTCAAGCTCTTGCATTTGGCAAAGCTAAAGTTTAATATCATCTCACGGTATCGCTCACCATTCCCAATTACGTTACGATTCGTATCATCTTTGAGGAAGTACGGTCCAACGATGGTCGTCATTAACACTGTCGAATACAGTTCGCACTCTACGTAAGCGCGCGATGAACTTTCTTAACAGAGCATGCATTTTGATAATAAAATGCAATAATTTGCAGCGCGTTGTTCGTTATGATTTATGGTTAAATTTTAGACCAAAATGGATATGTTTGACTGTGATATAAAACACGAAACGTGCGTCAGCTGTGTAAACCAGTGGATTCGGAGGGTCAAAAAAACATATAGAAACATATATCGCATGACCCGATCATGACACCCCATTATTTTTTTGGCTTCAAGTCGAAGCTAAGACGTGCTACGTCATTTTTGACTTCGGATTCGGGCTAAGAAGGTCAAAATACATTTCAATGCGTATATCGCATGCCCAGATCAGGATTCTATATATATTTTTGGAGCTATTCATAGTTTTTTAGTTTTTGAGGTTATGTCGAAGTCGAGACGTGATATCACAATTCTGACATCCGATTCGGATTCAGCGACCGAAAATACATATAACTGCATATGCCGCATACCCAGATAATGACACTTTTATTTTTTTTGTGGGCCTGTGTAATCGAACAGTCAGTTTAAAAAAAGGAGAGTTGCAGTCGAGAAGTAGAACGAGGGAGTCGTTGATAAAGTTGTCGTTGAGTCGCAGTGGAAGAGAAGTTATGAAAAGCAGACAAGTCGGTTTGCTTTTTATAATAAAGACGTCGATTTGTCAAGTCGGACCGTCGTTGGTAATGTTGCGAGAACATCAAACTCAGTTTTGTTAAAGTAGAACCTAAAGTAAAGTGAAGAAACTTATTATTTGTACTATCTAATATATACTACTATCAGCTAATATATAAATAAGTATTACATATATATTTCATTGCGTTTTGCAGGCCTCAGCGGGTCAAAAGCTGACGAAGAGCACAGGCGTGAAACGTTCGGCTCGAATGTAATACCACCGAAACCCCCAAAAACATTTTTAACTCTCGTCTGGGAGGCGCTTCAAGATGTAACACTTATTATTTTAGAAGTAGCTGCATTAGTGTCACTTGGTCTATCATTTTACAAGCCCGCCGATGAAGAGGAAAAGCGTAAGTGCCACTTATTAGCTCATGGAATCTCCTTATCTTACCAGATTCTTTTTAATTTTGTCATCTGTTTGTAGCTTTACTTGAAGCGGAAGAAGAACATCATGGTTGGATTGAGGGTTTAGCTATACTTATATCGGTTATTGTTGTCGTTATCGTTACTGCCTTTAATGACTACTCCAAGGAGCGACAATTTCGTGGCTTACAGAATCGCATCGAAGGCGAGCACAAATTTTCAGTGATTCGGGCCGGAGAAGTTTGTCAAATATCAGTTGGCGATATACTTGTTGGTGATATTGCACAGATCAAGTATGGTGATCTACTGCCAGCCGATGGCTGCCTTATACAAAGCAACGATCTTAAGGTAAGCAACTCCTGCCCATGCCATTTAAAACATAAACATAATTCCTTCTCATCGATTAGGTTGACGAATCTTCATTAACTGGCGAATCTGACCATGTGAAAAAGGGCATAGATGTCGATCCTATCGTACTCTCTGGCACCCACGTCATGGAAGGCAGTGGCAAAATGGTTGTTACAGCTGTTGGCATTAATTCTCAGGCTGGTATTATTTTCACTCTGCTTGGCGCTGCGGTAGACGAACAAGAAGCTGAGATTAAAAAGATGAAAAAAGGTACGTTCAAAAGAGGACAAACAACTTGTTTTATATTTAGAGCATATCTATCTAACCTCACGTCTCTCTGGCGTTTCTAAACTTTTCCACAATTAAAAGTTGCATTGAAATACAGTAACTGAAGTGCTCTTAACTGCCTTTTTGAATGGCCCTAAAATGACTATAATTATACACTTGTTTCTGACTAAAATTAAAACTCAACTGTCACATGCATATATATATTTAAAGGCCTGTCTCCAGCTGAACTAAAATTACTTGCCAACATTTTGTACGTTATTCCGGCGCCAGTGTGGCCTTTTTAACAGACTTTGGTTGCCAAAATT
Source organism: Zaprionus nigranus (assembly GCA_018903425.1). Lineage (NCBI taxonomy): Eukaryota > Metazoa > Arthropoda > Insecta > Diptera > Drosophilidae > Zaprionus > Zaprionus nigranus. The sequence goes on along the minus strand of JAEIGD010000180.1, from coordinate 64,648 downwards.
TGAGCCCTTCTTTTGAGCTGGCTGAAATATAAAAATACTGTATTGGCTGAGCTGTTACCGTTGCGCACTTCTACAACAGTAGTCCCGGGCTCAACTCCCGTCTATGCATATATGTATATATATCTATATATATATATATATATATCTATATATATATATATATATATCTATATATATATATATATATATCTATATATATATATATATACACATATATATATGTGTATGCATATTGCCTCTGTTCTTGTATTGAAAGCGTACATTTCGTAAGCGAAACAATTGATTTTAATTTGTTTCGCCTTCTTAAATAACACAACCCCACAAAAAAAAAAATATTGTCATGATCTGGGCATGCGGCATATGCAGTTATATGTATTTTGGGTCGCTGAATCCGAATCCGGGGTCAGAAATTCTCCATCACGTCTGGACTTCGACATAACCTCAAAAAACTGAAAAACCTTTGGATATCCGCCAAAAGATATAGAATCGTGATCTGGGCATGCGATATATGTTTTAACATGTATTTTGTCCTTCTTAGTCCGAATCCGAAGTCAAAATTTATATAGCACGTCTGAGTTTTGGCTTAACCTCAAAAACTCGAAAAAGTTTGAAACCCCAAAAAATAATGGGGGCCATGATCGGGTCATGCGATATATGTTTCTATATGTTCTTGGACCTTCCGAATCCGAATCCAATGTCAAAACCAGCCAATCACGTCTGAAGTTCATCCTAACCTTAAAAAATTTTGAAAAACTTTCAAAATTTTGAATTTTTTGATAATTTATTTTGGCATTTATGCAAATATGTATAATCACGTATTTGATTTAAGTTTTTTATTAGTTAAAATACAGTTTTTAAGTAAAAATTCATTACTTATATGAATCTATTGCAAATACAGATAAAACATTGCTCAAAAGGGGGTATACCAACAGAAAAGCTTTTATTATATTAAATTTAAATACACCCTAATCAAATATTAAAAAAAATAAAAATGTTGGAAGTTTTTAAAAAAAATTTTAGGTAACGTTAAAATTCTGACGTGATAGGCTAGTTTTTTTCCGGATTCGGATTCGGAAGGTCCAAAACATATAGAAACATATATCGCATGACTCGATCATGACCCCATATTATTTTTTGGGGTTTCAAAGTTTTTCGAGTTTTTTGAGGTTAAGTAAAAACTCAGACATGCTATATAAATTTTGACTTCGATTCGACTAAGAAGGACAAAATACATGTTAAAACATATATCGCATGCCCAGATCACGATTCTATATCTTTGGCGGATATCCAAAAGTTTTTCAGTTTTTTTGAGGTTATGTCGAAGTCTAGACGTGATGGAGAATTTCTGACCCCGGATTCGGATTCAGCGACCCAAAATACATATAACTGCATATGCCGCATACCCAGATCATGACAATATTTTTTTTTTTGGGTTGTGTAATCTTTTTTGAGTTCCATTACTAAAAATTATCGATATTTTTGTTACGATATTTATTACGTAATGGAGATTGCAAAAATATTACGCTGGCTTACACTAATTCAACCGATTACTTTGATCCTGTATGGATTTATTTTTTAGTTCATCTGGAAACAGGCCTTTAATTGTTAAATATTATGTGTCTAATAAATACTATGATTATTAAACATACTTACTACCGATAATATCTATAATTATATCGTTTATGTTTTATATTTTTTATTTTTCCATATTCGAATTGTCATCCGTGAATTGCATGATGTCAATTGATTGAACCATCTTTAATCTCCTTCATCTACCTTTAAAAATCAACCAACCAAACCAAATCAATCAAACCAACCAAACCAATCAAACCAAATCAAACCAAACAACAAACCAATCAACCGAACAACCAATCAAACTGCCAACAAAAACACCAAAATGTAACATAATGTTATCAAAAATGGAACGACAAATAATATTTCAATAATTCAGAAGCTAAAAAAGGCGGCCAAGCAAAAGACCAAAAGCTTGACAGGTGAAATATTCTTTATATCTAGAGTTATATTGTAAAAAACAGATTAACGATGTTGAAATCTATATGAACTACTGGAGACTAATACAATCAATTCCTTATCATAAATATAAAAAGAGTTGAAGCAGAAGACTCGATATAAACTGTGTTTAAGTCGTTGGTTAAGGATTCTTCTTTTCAAATATGCATACATTTACTTCAAATACAATGTTTAGGGCTAATTTCTTTTATTTATTTACACCAGTTAGAGATAGTTATAATATTTATACATAATTTTGCATAAAATGCAGGTGATAATGATGGCCGCGCCCCCACGAAAGCAACAATCAATGCCCCACAGGTGCGTGCAGCTGCTAGTGAGCCTATTAAATCGGAATCTGATGGAAATCATGTGCAACAACCATCAAAATCGACTGCCGAGACAAGTCACAAAAAGGAGAAGTCTGTGCTGCAGGCAAAGCTGACAAAACTAGCCATACAGATTGGATACGCTGGCTCCACCATTGCCGTGCTCACCGTTATCATACTTATCGTACAGTTCTGCATCAAGACATTCGTGATCGACAACAAGCCATGGAAGAACACCTATGCAAATAATCTAGTCAAGCATTTGATTATTGGTGTCACAGTATTAGTTGTGGCAGTGCCTGAGGGCCTGCCGCTGGCTGTAACATTATCATTGGCCTACTCAGTAAAGGTAAAGAAAAGAAGGCTGTCATTTAATATATCCCGACTTTAACTAATAAAATGTCCGTATATTTGTATTTCCTATTCACAGAAAATGATGAAAGATAATAATTTGGTGCGTCATTTGGATGCGTGCGAGACAATGGGCAATGCAACTGCAATTTGTTCAGATAAGACTGGTACTCTTACCACTAATCGTATGACTGTCGTGCAGTCCTACATATGTGAAAAGCTTTGTAAGGTGTTACCAACGCTAAATGATATACCACAGCAAGTGGGCAACTTAATTACAATGGGTATCTCAGTTAATTCAGCCTATACTTCCAACATTATGGTGAGAAACAAATGAAAACATATACGAATATTAAATATATTTAATTATATTTATTTAAGCATTTGTTAAGTACATTTTGTATTTGAATTTAACTGAATATGTATTGTCTTGATTATTATACTTACAGCCTGGTCATAATCCTGGCGATTTACCCATTCAAGTTGGCAATAAAACGGAGTGTGCTCTCTTGGGATTTGTACAAGGTTTGGGAGTTAAGTATCAATCAATACGAGATGAAATACCAGAGGATAGATTCACACGTGTCTATACGTTTAACTCGGTGCGTAAGAGCATGGGCACGGTTATACAACGACCCAACGGTGGATATCGCTTGTACACCAAAGGAGCATCAGAAATCATTATGAAAAAGTATTCAAAGAAGATGAAAACAACTGAAAGTTATATATACTATTATATACTCACACATAATTCTTTTAGATGTTCATTTATATATGGGCACGAGGGAACTTTGGAAACGTTCACACGCGATATGCAGGATCGTCTGATACGTGAAGTTATCGAGCCAATGGCATGCGACGGTCTGCGTACTATATCAGTTGCCTACCGTGACTTTGTGCCCGGCAAAGCGGCGGTCAATGAGGTGCACATTGATAGTGAACCCAATTGGGATGATGAAGAGAACATAATGACAAATCTGACCTGCTTATGCGTTGTTGGCATTGAAGATCCAGTGCGCCCTGAAGTGCCCGACGCTATACGCAAGTGCCAACGTGCTGGCATTACCGTGCGCATGGTGACAGGCGATAACATAAACACCGCTCGTTCCATAGCTAGCAAGTGTGGCATTTTGAAACCAAATGATGATTTTCTCATACTGGAAGGTAAAGAGTTTAACGTACGGATTCGCGACGCCAATGGTGATGTAAGATTTTTTGTAATTATTATTGTCTAAACTGGTTGTTAACTGCTTATCATTTCTCTTAATCCTCACCAGATTCAACAGCATCTGCTCGACAAGGTGTGGCCCAAATTGCGTGTACTGGCCCGCTCTTCTCCCACTGACAAATATACGCTAGTTAAAGGTCTGTATTGAGCACGATTCCCTCCTTCAATATGATATCAATCAAACGATCTTCTTCTTTATGATTTGCCAGGCATGATCGACAGCACATTAACTGAAAACAGAGAAGTCGTTGCAGTCACAGGCGATGGCACCAACGATGGCCCAGCCTTAAAGAAAGCTGATGTTGGTTTCGCCATGGGCATTGCCGGCACTGATGTTGCCAAGGAGGCCTCCGACATTATACTAACCGATGATAATTTCAGCAGCATTGTAAAGGCCGTTATGTGGGGTAGAAATGTCTATGATTCTATAGCTAAATTCCTGCAGTTTCAGTTGACAGTGAATGTGGTTGCTGTCATTGTTGCATTTATTGGCGCTTGTGCAGTTCAGGACTCGCCCCTTAAAGTAAGTTGCTGCTGTTGCGGATGGCGTGAATGTTATTCAACTCTTTTATTTTCACTTAATAGGCCGTTCAAATGCTTTGGGTTAATCTGATTATGGACACTTTAGCATCTTTAGCTTTAGCAACAGAAGTGCCAACGCCAGATTTATTGTTACGTAAACCTTATGGTCGCACTAAACCACTTATATCCAAAACAATGATGAAGAACATTTTGGGTCAGGCTCTTTACCAGTTGGTCATCATCTTTGGTTTACTCTTTGTTGGTAAGTTCTGAAAAAAAGGTCTCTCAACCTACAGAGTATCTATATATAGTGGGAGAATGTTGTGTGGCATATACAATACATACATACAGTGAGTCAAGTACCTCTTTACACATATGTACATGTTAATGTTATGTACATATCTGTATTGTCTCTTGACTTATTGTATATGTTAAGGATGATTTTTTAAGAGCTATAGGAAAGTTTTTCAAAATAAGACTCATAAAATTGAGAGAAATGCATGAAATCTTTATTTGAGTCGAAAATACGGTGCATATAATTGAATGTTTGAAGATTATTTCATGCAAATGTTGAGCGTGACTGCGCCTCAAATGCTCCATCCCGGTTCCATTTCCAATTTTGGCATAATCTATCCAACATTTCTCACGCTTAAATGCTTCAATGTTGTCCTCCAATTCGTCAATTGAAGCGGGCTTGTCTATAAAGACATTCAATTTAACATAGCCCAACAACAAAATAGTTGAAAGGCGTTAAATTGCACGAGCTAGGCGGCTTTAGTGGTTTAGTGAGTCGATTTAACTGACCATAAAATGAAAGAAGAAGCGATGAACTTTCTTAACAGAGCACGCATTTTGATAATAAAATGTAAAAGTTTGCAGCGCGTTGTTTGTTTGTAAGACAAGGCATTACAAGACTTAAACCTTAAATCTAGTCCCAAGTCTACATACCACAGTTTCTCTTCCCTCACTCTTGGAACTGAACTGACGCGCCATTCATTGCTTAATTCTTAGTAAAATCGGTGACCAATTACAACAACGATTAAAACGCATGCAATCAAATACTAAATCTAAGTGCCGCGCCCTCTATCGGTGACAAATTACTTAACTAACTATCGATAGCGAACTTATCCGTTCCGCGATAATAAGTATAGAGTGCCCTCGATTGGATTTGCAACTAATTTTAATTATTATTTTAATTATTGAATAGGCGACGCATTACTCGATATCGAATCTGGTCGAGGACAGGAAATTAATGCTGGACCAACGCAACACTTTACAATAATATTCAATACCTTTGTCATGATGACCCTCTTTAATGAGATAAATGCGCGAAAAATTCATGGACAGCGCAATGTTGTTGAGGGACTATTTACCAATCCCATATTTTATACCATCTGGATCTTCACAATGATCTCCCAAGTATTTGTAAATTGATTTATTACTCAGCTCAGTTGTTAAATAAGTTGTCTTTAACAGGTTGTCATAGTTCAGTATGGAAAAATGGCTTTCTCCACAAAGGCTCTAGCTCTTGACCAATGGCTGTGGTGCATATTCTTTGGCGTTGGCACCCTTGTGTGGGGGCAATTGATAACGTCAGTGCCAACTAGAAAATTGCCTAAAATTTTATCGTGAGTAAAAATTACTTAAAATTGTTTACCCAGCCTGCAGTATTTGCATTTGTATACAACTTACAAATAGTAATGAATTTTTATAAGTTTAGTCACTTAATTATGCATTTATACACGATTATTGCCAACAGATTACCGATTAAGCTATTATACTATATAGTTATGTTTTTTTAAGGTTCAATGTTTTGCAATTAGTTTGTGTTAATTCACAGTTGTTCTTGCTTTATTTTTATTATGCAATAAATACACATAAAACGCATGTTATTTTATCATTTAAACAATATAAGAATATAATATAAATATATATACTTAAATTTAAACTTATACTAGATTGTTAACTGCGCCCCTACTTACTAACTATTTTAGTTAAAGCAGGACTATTTTCCAATTCGATATGGACTTGTTACACCAATTGTTACATACATTCTACAGACGTGTTGCATACATGTCACAGACATGTTACATACATCTTACCACTAAGCATCGAACATATACTAGAGTACTAAAACAGCGGAAAATACTCGCTTTGTTATGCCCCAGGAGCCGAAGGGTTTCACGAGTGAGCGATCGGCTCTCTCTCTCTGTTAGCAACCAAAGCTTAGTGATCTTACTGACATGTCAGATATGTTACATACATTTTACAGACTTGTTACAGACATGTAACAGACAGGTAACGGATAGGTAACAGACATCTTACAGACATGTCACAGCATATGTTACAGACATGTAACAGATATAGAATAAACATGTTACAGACATGTAACAGAAATGTTACAGACAAATAAACTTTTCAATTATTAAATAAATTAGAATTTTCGGCATAAAATCATATTTTTATCTCCAAAAATATAAATAAAATGGTCCGTTCGAACATGTAAGTAAAAAAAACCGTTGAACAAATAGTTTTAGTGTAATTATTATATAAATTAATTTGATTAATTTTCAACTAACTTTTAAATGAAATAGTGTAATTGTAACATACATATGTCCACAAAACATTGAGACTTACTTCATATGTTAATTTTAGTGCATAAACTAACATACAGATGGCGCACTCTCAATTTATTAATTTTGTTTAAAGATAAGCCAATCTGCCGTTTTTTTAAAGGATTGCCGCAATGGAAAAGAACCCATTAAAATAAAGTGTCAAAACAATGAAAATACTGATGCCAAGTGTAGAAATCAAGGTTGGTCAATCAACCCGTAAATTAGCAAAAAATTTAGATTTTCAAAGTCTGTCGTTCACAATATTTTGAAGAAAAACGACGTAATATATCGATAACGTAATCGAGCATCAAAATATACAGCACAACAACTCGAATACCAAACCAACAATAATACCAAAGTGTTCCCGTTGAGTTTGTCGTAGACATTGCATTAGCTGACCAATCAAAAAATACCATTTGTGTCGAAAGGACAACAGCCCAATATGGGCACTTCTCAAAAGTATGGTGTATGAAAAGGACTGTGTAGTGTAAAACGAGCAACAATCGATAAATTGAACCAGCGAAAGTTGAAAGAATTCGATAGCACCGTACAGAAGAAAAATCGAGACATTCGCTCTAAAGAAGACGATAAAGTGTTATCTAAATGTATTTTTTTATATGTTACCAACAGACTTAATTATCAAATACATATATATTTTTTAATTCAACTGTTATTTATTATACAGCGTATGCCAGAAATTAGTCTCAATGTTTAGTGGACATATGTTAATACATATAATCTTATTGGTTGTGGGCTAATCAATTAATTTCGAATCTGAATTTTTGAATAACGATATTTATGAATAATGATATTTAATTTAATGAAAAACGTTAATTAATATATGCCAGTTTATAAACATTTATACTTAAATTTCGACCTGTACACATACATGCATAGTTTATTGTTATGTCCTGTCCATAGAGCAACATTGATGTGAGTTTTGAACATTTTATTCGATTTTTTCAGTTGGGGACGTGGCCATCCGGAGGAATACACAGACGCCATGCATTTGGGTGAGGAACGTTTTGACTCAATTGACTCTGATAAGAAACCTAGAGCTGGACAAATTCTCTGGATACGCGGCCTCACGCGCTTGCAAACTCAGGTAAGTCCTTTCAGTTTCGTATTTAACTCCAATAAATACATATACATATATATGTGTAGCTATATTTGTATTATATATATATCAAAATATATTCTACTACTATAAATACATTTAATATATGTTGAAAATATATATTATATATTAATAATAATATGTACACATCAAGTATTTGAATATTTTTATTTAAGTTTATTTTGAATCAACCTTACATTTGATTTCTACATCCATCAATGGTTCGGATTTCAAATTCAATTTATGTATATGTGAGATGCAAAATAATAATAGACACTGCGCATATATGTTTTCGTTTTAAAAGTCGGTCTCCAGATGAACTAAATTTTAGACAGCGAATACATTTAATATATGTTCAAAATATATATTATATATTAATTATTATATGTACACATCAAGTATTTGAATATTTTTATTTAAGTTTATTTTGAATCAACCTTATATTTGATTTATACATCCATCAATGGTTCGGATTTCAAAGATGCAAAATAATAATAGACACTGCGCATATATGTTTTCGTTTTAAAAGTCGGTCTCCAGATGAACTAAATTTTAGACAGCGAATACATTTAATATATGTTCAAAATATATATTATATATTAATTATAATATGTACACATCAAGTATTTGAATATTTTTATTTAAGTTTATTTTGAATCAACCTTATATTTGATTTATACATCCATCAATGGTTCGGATTTCAAAGATGCAAAATAATAATAGACACTGCGCATATATGTTTTCGTTTTAAAAGTCGGTCTCCAGATGAACTAAATTTTAGACAGCGAATACATTTAATATATGTTCAAAATATATATTATATATTAATTATAATATGTACACATCAAGTATTTGAATATTTTTATTTAAGTTTATTTTGAATCAACCCTATATTTGATTTATACATCCATCAATGGTTCGGATTTCAAAGATGCAAAATAATAATAGATACTGCGCATATATGTTTTCGTTTTAAAAGTCGGTCTCCAGATGAACTAAATTTTAGACAGCGAATACATTTAATATATGTTCAAAATATATATTATATATTAATTATAATATGTACACATCAAGTATTTGAATATTTTTATTTAAGTTTATTTTGAATCAACCTTATATTTGATTTATACATCCATCAATGGTTCGGATTTCAAAGATGCAAAATAATAATAGACACTGCGCATATATGTTTTCGTTTTAAAAGTCGGTCTCCAGATGAACTAAATTTTAGACAGCGAAATATTTATACACATAATAAATATCGAACTCAAAAAAGTTTTTTAGGCAAAACGAAATAAATGAAAATCAATTGTTTCGCTTACGAAATGTACGCGTTCAATAAAACAACAGAAGCAATATACACTGCTGGTCTTAGGTTAGACGCATGTTTATATCATATTTACGTTTATTCATATTTATTTATTAAATAACGATAGAAACGATGTTGATAAGCAAAAACACTTCTTATTTAATGATACTTAAAGTGTAATATTCAAATGATTATACATATTTAACAAAATTGTGTTTTTCAAACATTTTCTTAAAGCTACTCAAAATAAGGCGAATTTTTCTTGGTCATTAGATTAGACGCACTTTGGCTTTTTTAATTTTTTATAAGAAAAGTATTTGGATTTTAACTTGAATTATTAGTTGGCGTTACTATTTGATTTATTTTAAATAAAAAAAATTAATTTTAGTAATGAGTACTGCCCCCTTTTTTAGTAATAACTTCATAAATCCGGTCCTTCATAGAATGATACAAGGAATCTATGTATGTAGTTCAAGGAAATCTCGCTCCAAGCACGTTTAATAGCTGCTGTTCATGTTTCTTTATCTTCGTATTGCTTTCCTCCTTCATAACCCTTCCGTGTTAGCTAGCCCCAAACATTTTCAATTACGTTAAGATCTGGCGAATAAGGTGGCCAGGTCATGATATTAACGTTTTGACTCGAAATAAAAGAGTTTACTACTCGAGAGTTATGAATTGTCCATTGTCCTGTTGAAAAATCCAAGGAATTGCTCCAAAGAGATCTTTTAATTTTGGAAATACGGACTCCAACAATGTTTTGAAGCGATCGCCGTTCATCTTTTGATCGATGAAAATCAAGTCTATTGTTCCATAAAACGTGATAGCACCCTACACCATTATTCCCCCTTCTCGGCTATGGTGGCGACTTAAATACAGTTCATCTTTCCTCAAATCATGATAATAATATTGAAATCCATCAGGGCCATCTAAATTAAAACGTTTTTCATCAGTAAAGACAACTGAACGCCAATCGTGTAGTCGAGTGTCACATTGGACAGTCCACGTCATGTATTCTTTCGCGAATTGAAGCCGCTTTTCGTTGCGTATTGCTTTCAAAAGCGGCTTTTTCTTGGTTTTTAGACGCTTCAGGTTTTCTGCATTTCTGATCGTACGCTGAACAGTTGAAAGGGTTGCTTTACTCCGGCCAATTCCTTGATTTTAGCAGCAGATTTAGTCGAATTCGAAGCAATTCTAACGATTTGGCGTACTGCTTGTTTAGATAGTGCCTTTTTTTTCCTTTTTAAACTTATTTCCATATGAAGAAGGAAAGCAATACGAAGATAAAGAAACATTAACATCAGCTATTAAACGTGCTTGGAGCGAGATTTCCTTGAACTGCATAGATTCCTTGTATCATTCTATGAAGGACCGGATTTATGAAGTTATTACTAAAAAGGGGGGCAGTACTCATTACTAAAATTATTTTTTTTTTATTTAAAATAAATCAAATAGTAACGCCAACTAATAATTCAAGTTAAAATCCAAATACTTTTCTTATAAAAATTAAAAAGCCAAAGTGCGTCTAATCTAATGACCAAGAAAAATTCGCCTTATTTTGAGTAGCTTTAAGAAAATGTTTGAAAAACACAATTTTGTTAAATATGTATAATCATTTGAATATTACACTTTAAGTATCATTAAATAAGAAGTGTTTTTGCTTATCAACTTCGTTTCTATCGTTATTTAATAAATATATATGCAGCAAAGTTTTATGCAACTAAACGTGCGTCTAACCTAAGACCAGCAGTGTACATAGTGACAATAGATTTTAAAAAAAAGTTTCCACAAACTGCAGGAGTCGAGCCCGGGACTGCTGTTCTAGAACCGCGCAACGCCAACAGCTCAGCCAAAACAGTATTTTTATATTTCAGCCCGAACAAAAAAGGGGCTTAAATTCTGGCAAAGTAAAGTTCGTTAAAACAGTCACACTGAGTACCGGCATAATGTACAAAATGTAGGCAAGTCATTTTAGTTCAGTTGGAGACAAGCCTTTACAAAAGACACTAAGCATCGAACATGTAAAGTACTCAAACAGCGGAAAGTACTTGCCCAATGGTGTTCGGTTTATTATGACCCCAGGGCCCGAAGTGTTTCACGAGTGGGCGATCGGCTCTCTTTGGTGAGCAATCCAGAAGCAGCAAACAGCGGCATCAAGTCAGCTTTGTAGTTTATAATCTACAATATATTAATAATAGCTGATACAAATGAAAATGCTTAGAAATCCAAAATCATCATCTATCGATAAACGAACGGGCAGTAAATTTGAAAATAAACCGCAGGGTTGTATACAGTTTTCAGGTTTTTTCAATGCTAGCTTTTAATTCTTGTTTCTGTCTTGTTTATATATATGTACATATGTATATATTTATATATTTGAATTTAAACATAGAAATTCATTTGAATTATTTATTATAATTATCTTTTACTGTTAGGAATATTCAGATAAATCTACTATATACTGTCATTCTTAATCATGTCAACATGATTACTCAGTTAAACTGAATTCGACTGCACCAATTTAAGAAAAATACATATGCATCAACATATACTTAATATATTCCAACAATTTATTTGATTTTTTTTGAATATTATTTATTGTACAATTAGTTTATTGGGTTTATTTGTCCGTTATACACAAAACCTTTTTTCAATTCAATTTTTATAATAATTTGTTAATTGTTTTTATTTTGAATATGTACATTCAAAGTACCCAACTTGCCGTTCAACGCTTCCTACGCCCTCTGTTCTTTGTCTCTGTTCCTGTTCATTGGACGTGGTATTCAAACATTTTCTTAGACACTTTTCAAATTGCATTGAAGCTTAATACGAAACTTCTAAACTAATTAAATAGATATATATATTTTGTTTGATTTTGAAAAAGGTATAAATTGAACAGCCTAGCTCAACATATTTCCACTCCCAACTCTCTCTCTATCTCTATCTCTATACTCTTCTTATTTCTCTGTCTCTATATGAATTTTATCCAATTATCAAATAATTCGGAGCCTGCTGAATAGCTTAGACAACAACATTTATTTCAAGTTTCCTATCCTATTACAAGTTAACATCTAGTTTCGTATATATTTGCTAAACTATTTACAATATTTGCGAGTCTCAGAGCCAGTTGTTGCTATATAATTGTAGCTTTTCTCTTTACAAATAACTTACTTTTATAGTTCAGCACAATACATTAACGAAGTATAAATGAAATGAGGTTAAGCCGGAAGTATCAGTTCATTTTACTGTGCTCTGAAAGTTCAAAATGCTTTCTGTACTTGATTATGCGTCTATATACATATGTATTTGGGTCTATTTCGTTTCATCTGCGATCTGGTACAAAAACAAAAAAGCTTTCATATTTCCACTTTAAATTTGCTTTTATTTTGAATCAGTTTTGTTTCATTTGATATTTTTCTGTGATACTGCATGAAAATCGTTCTACACAGGTCTATCACACTTACTATCAATTTAACAATACATACCACACATACATATGTTTAAGACTACTTACAACTCTATCCCAAATACAAAAAAACACAATCTCTATAAAAGTATATTATCAAATTTGTAATACTCATTTCATATATATTTTTCGCCCTCCTTTTGAAATGCTATAAACCAATCCCAAATGATTGATTGATTGATTGATTGAATGAATTATGTAAAACGCCATAATAATATTGAAAAATAACCAAATATTATAAAAATCATTGATAATTCGAATTATACCAATATATATGTATATGACTATATATATATATATATATATATATATATTTATATATATATATATGTGTGTATGTATATATATATATATAACGCACCTGCAGATATCAGTACCGGTAAGAAAAGTGTAAATCCGTTTAGATATATATATTGGCAACTAGACGATGTTTTTGTTACACCTCCAACTTACACTGCAGTTTCAAATAACACCCACACCCCCCCTCTTACAAAACAAAACCCAAAATCCAACTAATCCTAACCTTTTTTCACAACAAAAACTACTGCTTCTTCTACTTAATTATTGTAATTTTGAGAGGTGATTGTTATTTTTCTGAGTTCGTCGCCTCCTCCTCTTCTTATTTTTATGAGTATAACTTTTCGTATCTCGTACTGTGGATTATACGTATACGCACATACATAAGTGAACATCCTACATCACATTGAGAAGAGATTCAAAGTCAATTATTTCAGTGTATAAGTATAGGGAAGAGAGTTTAAGCAATTAAATATCACACCAAATAGCTTTAACAATATGTGGTTATATATCGCTTACAAATTTATGTGTTGTAGGAAACACTTGTTAATCTTGAATAACTATTTTATAAATCACAATCAACTATATATGTACTTTTCTTTATGTAACATCATGTTTTTTGTGACATAGAACATTCAACAATTTAACTTGAAGTCGTCCTCTCTTATTGCAAATCCTCTACAACTCAAATGGCACTTTAAATTGATCAGGTACTTATCGTAAAAAGAGTCAATTTTACAAGCATTGCTCTCATTTCTCCTTAGGGCCTGTCTCCAGATGAACTATAAATAAATTTTTGGCTGAAAATCCATACGAAGTTAAAGCCAGCGTAATATTTATTGCAATCCCCAGCACGTAATAAATATCGTAACAAATATATCGATAACTTTTAGTATAGAACTCAAAAAAAGTTACGTAGCCAAGTGAAAGAAATGAAAATCAATTGTTTCGCTTACGAAATGTACGCTTTCAATACAACAACAGAGGCAATATACAATATATGTATATCAATATTTTTAATAGATAGATCAATATATTAAATAGATTTTAAAAAAAAGTTTTCCACAAACTGCATCGACGGGAGTTGAGCCTGGGACTACTGTTCTAGAAGTGCTCAACGCTAACAGAGCAGCCAATACAGTTTTTTTATATAGTATTTTATATTTCAGCCCGCCCAAAAAATTGAACAACGGTCACACTGGGTGCCGGCATAATGTACAAAATTTAGGAACGTCATTTTAGTTCAACTGGAGACAAGCCTTTACTAAAGTTTAGTCTTTCCTAAGAGAAAGTTATCAAGTTTTTTTTTACATTAAATAAAATCAATCTGCAAAAAAAGCATTTTAGTCCGATGCTGAGTTTTCCAATTGCACCACAGGCAAATTTATAAATATAAATTCATTCATGCTGGCTATGTCGGAATTCTGTTTTCCGATACTATTAAATATGTTATTATAATGAATTATGTAAAATCTTCTTAGACAATAGAATACAGCTTCAAATTAAACTGTTCCGTTAAAACGAAGTTGATAAAGTACTCACTTGACTTTCAATTTTGAACATCGCGTTTCAAATTGACTAACTAACACATACCCTAAGTAAAACTGCGTTAAAAACACTAATATTTCTAAGCGCAATACTGACATACTTCTGATCTTAATCATAACTAACAATGTATGTATATTTTTATCATGAAAATGACAATTTTATTTGATATTGTCGGCATATACCTTACATTTGACACTGTTTAATAATTTGTTCTTTCTTTTGTTCTTCACTTATTTTGTATTTCCATTTTAATCATTATTTTTAAAAAAATCTCAAAAAAATTGTTTGTTTCATATGAAGGCTGTTCTCATTTGATACCCTTGCAGGCACTTTAGGAGACATCTCCGACTTCATAAATTATACTCGTATACAGTGCCTCTCAATTGAATAGGTTAGACATTTTGGTAAAGGTTAAATATGTACCCTCAGTATCGATTTTTTTTAAAATTTGTTTACAGGTAGGGCTATATACATGATGATTTTAGGTGAAAGAATTGTGTCTCGGACTCTTCTAATATATATATTCTTACCATAAAGTATATATATTCTTACTCAGGATCACTAGCCGAGTCGATTGAGCTATATCCGTCTGTCTGTCCGGATATATGTACGTCTGACCAGATAACCACACAGATCTCAGCTATTATAAATGCTAGGGACACCAAATGTAGGATTAAGTTTCCTATTTACTCTCCGCATATTAAGCTTATTACCAATGTAGGGTGCCACGCCCACCGCCCCTGCATATCAACAATATAATTTTTGAAATCAATTTGTAAGCGCTGTATAAAAGGTACAACTTTCTGACTTTAACATATACTAAGCTGAATGAATAATCTACGTATTTTTCAAATTACAGTCCGATCATATACATATCATATACGACAATAAACACAGAAATTATTCAAGAAAGTATGAGCATAAAATCAAGTGTGTCGCCCACCTCCCTTGTGTCAGCTAACAAGGAAGCCGGGCGAGTGCGAAGCGCGAGCCAAATCTGTCAGGAATAATATTAAAGCATGTGCTAATTCTAAGTAAAACGTCACAATGATGCGCACAGTGTCGTACTAGCGATTTATTTCGAACAAAAATGGCGACGGACACAAAAATGAGAAATTATGTGCCGTTACAACGGTTAATTTGCCGGTTGCTTGACGCACATACAGAATTTCGGCGCAACCCGCAAAAAAACAGAATAGAATGTCATTTAATGTGTAATTTCAATGCTGATATACAACAGCTTAAAATGATTGTAAAACATCACATGTGCGTCGAAAGTATTTATGTCGCGAAGATGAAAAGAGCGCCGTAGGCGAAACATTTTTCGCCTGCAGCGCACTTTTTCTCAACACTTGAAAGCATGCTTAGCTTTCATTTCAGCATGTGCATATGCATATGTGTGTGAATTTAACAAATTAAACTACACGGGAACATAGGTCGAAGGGTATCCCACTGTCGCGTTTTGCGGGACTGTTGCTCTCGTTTTTATTATATTTTTTTCAAAATAATAAAAAGTCAATTTCTTGGCTCAATTGAATAGGTTTGACCACAAAAACTATTGAACAAAGTATAAAAGTATAAGTAAAAGAACGCTGCTTTAACGTTATTTAGTATTTGGTATGGTCACCCGTGCTCTCAATTATTTCAAACATACGGTTTGGTAAGGAATCTTAATAGTTTTTAATTTCGTTTAATGTAATTGTTGATCAGTCTTTTTAAATTGCTTTAACTAGGGTCGATCCCAGTGTCACTAAATTGTCTGCCTCCTTCGTATACTCTGCTGGACAAAAGTCTCCAAATGTTCTCGATAAGGTTAATATCAGAAGAGTAAGGCGGCAACTCGAGCAATTTGACGTTTTGGTCTTTAATCCACTGTTTTATAACCCGAGAGCGATATATATGGAAGCGTTGTTATGACCATAAATCCGAAAAAACTGGGGAAAAGTTGTTGGAGCACAGTCTTATACACATTTGAGTTCATCTTCGAAGTGACAAACTGAAGCTCGCATTTGATATATCTATGATAAAGCTACCCACATCATGACTCCACCTGCACAAGTGTGTTGACGGCTTAAAAAAACATTCTTCCTTTCGCATTTCGTGGTATAATAATAATATAATAATAGTAATTACATCCATCTGCATCCAGATTAAATTTCTTTTCGTCTTTCAAAGTCGTGCTTCCTTGGACAGAAGATTTTTTTCTTCCTTCATTTAACCAGCAGAAACTTGAGAATTCAGTTCGTAGGATAAGTCTCCCCCGATTTTATTTTTTTCCTACTTTCATTTTTTAATGTCTGCTTTATTACGAAGAAAATTATTTACAACGTTTTGACTTTGACCGATTTAAAGCCAAATTATTTATTATAGCCTTTTATTTATAATTTTTCTAAATCGATTAAAGAGGTTAATTAAAAAAAAAACTTTATAACAGGCACTTTAAATTTTACAATACAAAAGAAATCAACTGTTTATAATTACGCAATCAAACAAAAAGTGCAGTCAAAAGTGTAAATTCAGATGAGCCAAAAAATATACTCGTAGTGCATACATTGACCGAATTTCACAATGAAAGCATAATTCCGAATTACCGTTGCAAGTAGTAAACAAATGAAGGCTCAAAAAGAAAACATAGACAAAAAGAAGAGAGCAAAATGTGAGAACGATTTAGCAAATCTATTCAGTTGAGCGGCACTGTATATTCTGAATTAAGATGAACCAAAAATTATTTTTAGGCTGAAAATCTATACGAAATCAAAGCCACCGTAATATTTTTTCAATCTTAAGCACGTAATAAATATCGTAACAAAAATATCGATAATTTTTAGTGATTGAACTCAAAAAAGTTATTTACGCAAGCGAAACAATTGAATTGTTTCGCTTACAAAATATACGCTTTCAATACAACAACATAGGCAATACACATAGTGTTAATTGATTTTAAGAAAAGTTTCCACAAACTGCATATAGAGGGGAGTCGAGCCCGGGACTACTGTTCTAGAAGTGCGCAACGCTAACAGCTCAGCCAATACAGTATTTTTATATGTCCGCCAAAAAAAAGGGCTTAAATTCTGGCAAAACAAAGTATGTTAAAACGGTCACACTAAATGCCGGCATAATGTACAAAATGTAGGCAAGTAATTCTAGTTCATCTGGAGATCGATATATCGTCGATGCTCTTTCCAGCTCTATTCTGCACCAGGACAGTCGGTCTAGCTATGTCTGTCTGTCCCTCTGTTGCAACGCAAACTGGTCTTAGTTTTTAAACTATGTTAATGAAACTTGGCACATATGGTCCGATTTTGTTATGGCAACCAAATTAACTAAAACTTTTACTATGTATGTATATATATAATTTATGTTAAAATTTCATCAATATCGGACCACTGTAACATATAGAGCTCACTATATGCAGGCTTTTGTAAGAAGAGCAGCTTTGATTCAATAAAAGTGAGGAGACATAATATTGAATATACAAATACAAAACCATACAATTCTGCACAACATTATATATAACTATATAGCATTGGAGGAGGAGAACCTGCAAGGGTATACAACTTTCGGCATGCCGAAGCTAATCTTTCTTGCTCGTTTTCATTTACCGAAATGATAACGAAACTTCAAATGTATATCAACATCCAAATACATACATATATTGACTATAAGAAACCTTTTGATTTCGATGTTTATACGGTTAACGGCAGTTGATATTTTAAAAACTGTTCAATTGTTATTAAAATCACCTTGTCCCTAACTACATATACTTTACAATTTATAGGTTATGGACACACAAGCTTCTATCGTATGTTATGTATTTATTGTTGTTGAGTTAGTTTCTGTTAATTGCATTATTTATTTTAAGTATAGTATACAAAATACAAAATACTATAAATTTATCTTTCAAGTTGACTTGATTTGATTACATCATAAGTAATTATCGGATGTTTGTTGTTAATTTTTGTAATTTTAAAGCCGGCGGAACCAATACGAGAGACTGAAGTGTAATTAAAAATTGCGATTATAAGCAATAAGTGCTTACATATACATATATATAACAATAAACTAACAACCAGTCGTTCAAACACACACACAACATATTTTTTTGTTTTAAAAATACTAGAACAATTTGAATATAATATGGAGAATGGGGAGAAACTATCATTCTTAATAGAGTTAAATACAACATGACGGTTAAGTGCGTTGCAAAGAGGCAAAGAGACATATACGAGATGTGTTCAAAAAGTATCGCGAATTTTGAATTTTCTCGGGTTACGTATGTACATATAATCGAATTTAGATTTTTTTTGTTTTGTTATGTTGGTACACTCTTCCCGAACATCTGAACCAATTTTCAAGTTTATAGCATTTTTGTTTGGTTGTGAGATGCGTAAAGGTTATACGTGTTTTGCGTGCTCGCCGATTTTTTGAAATCGAAAAATATGGATCAAAGGATTTGCATAAAAAAAAATAAAATAAAGTGCTCCGAAACACTTCAAATTTTGATAGTGGCATATGGTGAAAAAAGTGGTACAAACCCGCGAAAATTCAAAATTCGCGATACTTTTTGAACACAATTTAATTTAAACAATACATTACACTGTGCAGATAATCCGTTGAATGTTTTAATTATTTACTACACGCTCTTTGTCAATTTTACAATACGTTCCCTTAGCTCTCTTAAACGATAGTTGCGCTCTCCCGCGCCTCTTGCGTTATTCAACACTAACCTATCGATAGGGTTTACGATAGCTAAATAAACGTACAATAGTGTATCGAATAAGGTCAGACTTAACAACAGAAGATCATTAAGCCACTAAGCATCGAACATATAGAGTACTCAAAAAGTGGAATTTACTCATATGATGCTATGCTGAGATTGGTACCCCAGAACACGAAGTGTTTCATGAGTGAGCGCTCGGCTCTGTTCGCACATCGGCAGAGAGAGAAGCGCACATCGGCATCAAGTCAGTCGCACAACGACAGCGGAACGATGAGCATGGGCATATTTCTTTGCTCTAGCCATCGTTTCGATGTATGTGTGCTATGTATGCACAAGCTCGTATATGAATGTATGCGTTGCTTGTGAAGTTTGGCAATAGGCAATGCTTTGGCCAGCGCGCTGGCAACCTGAAGTCAATTTTGTGTTTCGGCGTCGAGAGCCTAGAGACTGAGGCACAGGGCCGTAGTGAGGGTTTTACGGGCCCCTGTGCAATACTTATCAGGGACTCCTACTTAAATTACCTTAATTAATTAATATATTTGTGATTACCAAAGGAATTAAATTGTACAAATATATCCCCATTAATAACATTTTTATGTTTGGTAACAGTAAGCCCCTGACTGTTGAGAGCCCTTCTGTACCGCACACCCTGCGCACTTTTAGCTACGGGCCTGGCCAGCGTGAAATCAACTGTGTGTTTGTTTTTGTCTTTGTCATTAAGAGCTAAGAGACCGAATTACAGTGATACAAAATGTTTATTTGGCGGCAATAATTTTAGCATCAGAAAACATGTGTATTTATGTTTAATTTTTGAGAAGATGGATTGAAAATTCATTATTATATTATATTTTGTAGAGCAAAATTATAATATCAAAAAAAAAGTTGTGACAATTATAATTTTTTTGTATATGAGTTTACCAATATTAACAAAATTTATGAATTAAAATAAAAAAATTCGGAATACATAAATATATAATTACTAAATAAAATTATCCTCATAGAAAAAGCCACATGTTTTCAAAAGTTTTAAAATTTTCGCTGCAAGATAACCATTTTTGGCCACTGTGTCTGTCTCTAGGCTCTCGACGCCGAAACACAAAATGGACTTCAGGCTGCCAGCGCGGTGGCCGAAGCATTTGCCTATTGCCAAACTTCACAAGCAACGCATACATTCATATACGAGCTTGTGCATACATAGCACATACATCGAAACGATGGCTAGAGCAAAGAAATATGCCCATGCTCATCGTTCCGCTGTCGTTGTGCGACTGACTTGATGCCGATGTGCGCTTTCTCTCTGCCGATGTGCGAACAGAGCCGAGCGCTCACTCATGAAACACTTCGTGTTCTGGGGTACCAATCTCAGCATTTCCGCTGTTTGAGTACTCTATATGTTCGATGCTTAGTGATTAAGCTTTGAACCACTAAGCATCGAAAATATGTATAAACTACTCAAACAGCGGAAAGTACTCGCCAGATGCTTTCGGTTTATTATGACGCCAGGACCCGAAGGGATTCACGAGTGAGCGATCGGATCTCTCTCTGTTAGCAACCCCGGCAGCAGCGAACAGCGACATCCACTCAGTCGCACAACGACAGCGAATTGATGAGCTCAGGCCTATTTCTTTGCTCTATGCGATCGTTTCAATGTTTGCGTGTATGTACGATATGCACAAGCTCGCATATGACAGCCCTCGGGTCATAATAAACGGAAAGCATCTAACGAGTACTTTCCGGTGTTAGAGTACTTTATATGTTCGATGCTTGGTGATAAGACTTAACATATTCGAGTATAACTTAACAACACTACAATTTATTATAATAATAAAAGAAAGATGAACAACAAAATATAAAAGAATGTAAATAATGATGAACTCCTTTAGCCACAACATGCATTAGAAATTTAAAAGTCACACAAAAAAAATAAAGTTCCTCCTTGTCCATTTTATAATCAATTTACAATGTGTATGTACATACATATGTACATACATATGTACATACATATGTACATACATACAGTATGTCTAGAAACACTACATATATATATGTACATAAGATTAACATGTACAAGTAACTCTTTACTCAAATGCACATATTAATGTAATTAACATGTACAGATAGTCAAGTAACACTTTACTCAAATGCACATGTTAATGTAATGTACATATGTACAAGTCTTTATTCAATGTAAATAATAATACTGGATATCATTTAAGAAAGTTGTTCGCAAATGGTCATTATTCAGATATTATACTGGACATCGTTTAAGAAAGTTGTTCGCAAATGGTCATAATTCAGATATTATTTTCTATAGTCACACTGAAATAATAAATATACAGATAACATAATTAAATTGAAAATAAAAGCTATGATAAAATAAATACAATAACCAGAAATATTCAAATATAAGGAAGTATCAACATAAATAATCATAGATTAACAACACATGAACAATAATAGATATAGGCGCATTATTAAAACAAACACTAGGTTTTTTGAGAACAGGCTCATACAAACACAAAGCTAAACACATCAAGGTAAACAAAACGACAAATACAAAAATATTGAATACAACATCAGGAAGAACAAAAGAAATCGATTGGTATGTCTGCTGGGTTTATCAATAACATATTTGTCTGTTTATAAACAAAAAAAGAAAGTAATCGGAAAAATCGATAAAAACTAACCGAGCAAACAAGCAACGACAAGTTGAACAGCCGATTACAACCAACCAGAACAACAAATACTACAAATGAACAGCATCAACAAGGTCTACTCTCTCTACTACTACTATCTGCCATGACTACTACTACTACTACTACTACTTATGTATCTCTTCTACAAACTCTACTACTACTACTACTATCTACAACACTTCTAATGAGCATTAAAACGTATGTAAATTGAAATTTTGATTTATAACAAATTACAAAAGGATAAAAAATCATTTAACGTAAAGTGCACGTGAAAGTAAATTCCATTGGAAGCATATCTCTGTTAACAGTTAATCGGTACAGTAGACTCTCTCTTATATTTGTAGTATAAATACCGATTGAAAACACGTGGTGTATGCACTTTTGTGATAACCCCCAACCTACTAATTAACATCTATAGCTGTCTACATATTAAGCATTATCTTTCTTCTCGACGAACACAATGACCAACCCAAATATAATTTTTGTTTATTTTTTTTTTTCAACTTTTTGTTTTAAAGAACTTGAAACTTAATTAGTGTGATAATGGTTATGCTAAAAATAATAATAATAATGCAATAGCCAAATTAAGTGGGTTATACGACGCTAAGAAACTTCTGCCTCTGGTTCCTTATAACAGAGGTTGATTTTTTAAGACCTATAGATAACTTTATCAAAACAAACACATACAGTTGAGAGAAATACATAAAATCTTTATTTGAATCTATATTACGCTGCATATAATTAAATTTTTGAAGATTTTTTCATGCAAATGTTGTTGTCATACTCTTTCCAACATTTCTCACGAATAAATGCTTCAATGTTGTCCTCCAATGCGTTAATTGAAACTGGCTTGTCTGTAAAGACATTCGATTTAACATAGCCCCACAACAAATACTCGTAGTCGAAAGGCGTTAAATCGCACGATCTAGTCCCGAACGTGAAATGAAATGTTTACCTCTCACTCGCCTCTTAATAAGTCCATTGTTACGTGCGTGCTGTGTGGCATGTGGCACTGTCTTGTTGAAACCACGTGTCATCCAAGTCAAGCGCTTGCATTTTGGCAAAGATTAAGTTTATATGTATATTATTTCACGGTAGCGCTCACCATTCCAGTTATGTTAGGATTCGCATCATCTATGAAGAAGTACGGTCCAATTGAAGGTCATCATTAACACTGTCCGATACAGCTGCAATCTTTTTACAGTTCGCACTCTACGTCTACGTAAGCGCGCGATGAACTTTCTTAAGCAGAGCACGTATTTTGATAATAAAATGCAATAATTTCCAGCACATTGTTTGTTTGTAAGACGATTCATGGTTAAATTACAGACCAAACTAAAGATGTTTGACAGTGATAGAAAACACGAAACGTGCGTCAGCTGTTTAAACCAGTTTTGCCAACAAAGATAATAGCTAAAAAATCACCCTTTATATTAACCATTGTTAGACATTGTTAGTTAATTGATACCGAACTACAGATTGCATAGTTAGCTACATTGATCATTTCGTTGGTTTGACAACGTGTATGCTTTATGTAGTTGTATGATTTGTTATTTATATATTTATGTTATTTTTTTTCCGTTTTTTCGGATTATACACACACACATCTGTATCTTCAGAACCTTGCTGCTTTCTTTTGTTAAGTAAAGATTTTACTCTTTCCCGGTCTCTCGCTCGCTTCCTACCTGTACCTACATATATACACTATGTATGCATATCTCGTATTCGCTATCCTTAGTTATTTAACAAAGTGTCACACTATAGAAGCCACAGTTATGTATGTATATATATTCCGCGTCCATGAAGTAGAGCTGGAAAAACATCGATGTATCGATATATCGTCGATGTTCATTGCAGCTCTAGTGCCAAGTTTCATCAAGATAGCTCTAAAACTGACAGACTCGTTTGCATTGCAACAGACGGGCAGTAGAGTTTTTGATTTGGATTTATTTCAGAGACTTAGTTCATTTTTAAAAGAACTATCGTTCAATCGTTAGTTCGTTCGTTCTAGTCATTTAGTTCGTTCTATAATTCAGTCTTTAGTTCGTTCGTTCAGTTTGCGGACTGATTCAAAAGAACTTAGTATGAACTAAACGGTATATACATATATATATATATATATATGTATATACACACATATATATATATATATATATATATATATATATATATATATATATATATATATGTATATGTATGTATATATATATGTATATATATATATATATATATATATATATATATATATATATGTATGTATATTCTGCATATATACTAACTTGTATGTATATTCTACATATGTATATACTAACTTCGTTTGAACTAATCCGCAAACTGAACGAACGAACTAACGATTGAACGATAATTCTTCGAAAAATGAATATATATATATATATATATATATATGTACATGTATATGTATACTTAATGGGTTCACAGATGTTTGTTAAAGTGTGTCTTCAGGGATTTTATTGTCGCACTTTTTGTTGTTTAAGGCGCATACCCACAGTACGGAACTGCACATGCAAAAATAAAATCGCTGAAGACGGCTTGCCTAAATGCAGCCGAAGTATATACATATGTACATACATATGTACATAGGAGTTAAAACAACACGAATCCTTCTTTGAATTTAAGTTCAAACCTAATTTCGACCCGGTAAAAATAACTTACATACGTACATACATATGTATGTACATATATGTACATATAACAAGCAAGGTCGCTTATGCGAACATTAATGTAATATATAATATAATAATATTAAACCCACTAACATCTAAAAGAAACACACATAATACACAATAAAATCATATGTATGTATACTTTCTCTGCTAAAATATTGATTTTGTTATTATTCACTGCATTTATTTGCAGTGAGACAAATAACTCTTTACACATACATATGTATGTACATTACATTAACATGTGATTTGAGTAAAGAGTTACTTACCTATCTGTAATTAATGTTATGTACATTTGTGTAAAGAGTTACTTGGCTTGGCTCACTGTATGTATGTATATTTATTACAACCCTGCGTTACAGAAACACAATTAACGTAGTGTTTCGTCCTCGCCTAACTGCATGTCGCGTTGACCCGTACCTGAAAAAATGGGGGTAAAGGTTAATTAGCTGCCTACGTCACCGATTTTTTAAAAATTTTTCACTGATAGGGCATGATAAATAATGATTTTAGGTGAAAGAATTATTTGGCGGCCGTTTTTAGTTTTTTAAAATGAATTTTAAAAATAATTAAATTTAAATGTATTTTGTTGTTGGTCAACTCTCAGTAAAACGTCACAACGATGCGCATTGTGTCCCATAAGATTTATTTCAAACGAAATGTTATTCAGGCACAATAATGTTTTATTTAATGAGTTGCATATTGGGTAAGAATTGGCGCCTGCAACTAGAACTCGTTGGTCGGCAGACTGGCGCCAACGAAGATGCTTAATAGATCAATGAGCTTTCAGAATATCATATGTGTGCGACAAACAAAAAATTTGTGAAAAAATAAAATCGCGCGCGCTGTTTTCCTAAACTCTTTGAATTTTCTTGCTTGCTCAGTTTTCATTTCAAATGTGTCGGTTTGTGGCACACTGTGCCGTCACAAAATGTTCCAGGCAGACTGACGCCTTGCATAAAAAATGCAACAAAAAAATACATGTAAATATAATTATTTTCAAAACTCAATTAAAAAAGCGACCGATTAATAATATATATAATATATATATGAAAAAAATTTCAAAAAAATCGGTGACGTAGGCAGCTAATCAACCTTTACAAAAAATGGGTTCTACTCAATGATCTGTTTTGTTGTTGCGCTTTAATATATTAATTTGTATTGATAAATTTTGAAATTTTTCAAATTTGAATTGAACATTGTTTGGTTACCTACCACAGTTAACACAGTTGTTGTATACACACAGCTACACGCACACATGCACATACAAAGGCGTTTAGATTTGCGTGTGTGTGTCGTCGCATACAATACAAATTATCGTTATCGATGTTATTATTGCTATTCCATTATGTATTATGCTTATTGTTATCGTTATCGTTATTGTTTTTATCCGATTATCGGTTTTTGTTCGTTTGTTGTCTAATTTCGTTTGTTTCAGTTGCGCGTGATTCGTGCGTTCCGCTCGACCTTGGAAGACATTAACGACCGCCGCTCGATGCACAGTTTGCACAGCTTGCGCAGCCCTCGGACAGGGATCCCACCTGCCAGCGGCAGTGGTATCCACCATCCACTCTACAATTTAAACCTGCTGAGTCCCAACTACAGCAGCAGCAAACAATCGCAGACGCAGCATGCCCCCAATGCAACCCTGCCTTCAGACATATCTTACATTGACGAAGATCCGCAGCAGCAGCAGCGCAATCTGCAAAATGGCCGTACTAACTCTGCATCTGCATCCAATCCCGCCTCCCCGCCAAACTCCTCCACATCTCCCAGCTTAGCTGGTGGCTTCTCTGACGTCGTGCACAGCCTACAGCAGAAGAACGGACAAAGTGAAACAAGAATTTAGTAGGAGACTGCACACACATACATACATGTATATGTACGCATATTTGTACATAAACAGACACACAAACTCACATACCTGTACGTGTAGACGGACCGTGAATTAAACAGAACAGAAAAGAGAAACAGTAACAGTTAACCGCTATGACAAAAGCAGTACAGATATTACATACTCACATTCAATATACATACACACGTACACACACACAGACACCTGTGTCCTCTGCACGCGCATTCTTCCCACTCACACCACTAACATCCTCAATGAAACTCGACAAACTGCAGAGCGAGAGAGATAGAGAGTCATCCTGTTGCCGATTCACGATAATTATGTACTGTAATAATATATACCTAAAATTTAACGCTTAGAAAATGTAATTTAACGCATGATTTTTATATTTTTAATCATTTATTTTTGTATACAATTAATATTAATATCATTATGGTAAATTGTATTACGTACAACTCCATGAAAAGTCTAGTTTGTTTCTTCATTTGCCTACTGCGTATTTTGGTTCGAAGTGGATCGTGTAACAGTTCAAAGCGTAACAACATGCATAGGATTGCCAGATAGGTATTTACTGTTAAGTCGCTAGATACGGCAACCCTAATGTGGATCATACAGTCAAATTGAATCCACCTACACACCTACATGCATATGAATAGGTCAATATATGTATATGCAGATAAATAATATCGCGTATATTATGGCAAACAAAAAGCTTATATGTACATAGATAATATATATGTATGTATTTGTGTGAATGTGTGTGCATTTTCGTTTGGATTAAAGAATAAATCGGGATTGATGATGCACCCATGCAAATAGGACGTTAGGGGAATACCAAAGGTGCATACATACATATGTTTATCAATTATACACACATCCATACATGTATGATTATTTATGTCATATGCTTTTCGTTTTTATTTACACACACACAGACACGTAAGTTTTTAAATAATAAGCTAACAACCGTTAGACATGGCAATATTTGCAATTGCAGACTGGTGACAAAATACGTGTGTTGTGTGTAGAGTTCGACTGAACGAACACCCTTACTCCACAACCACACACATGCGCACACTTGCAGACACAACAACTAACACACCCAATACAATAGGACGAGATGTATTCGTTATGTATGTATGTATGTACATACATCTATGTTCATCTCTCTGGCTTCCATGGATGTACATATGTGTGTAGTTTTTATGCAATTTCAATATACATATGTATACACACTCAAATTAGCACAATCTATATCAAAATGTATTACTTTCTAAAAACACATACATACATACATGCATATACATACATATGTGTTCACTGTCATCCACTCATATACATACAGTTAGTCAAGAAACACATTGCACAGATGTACATAACATTAACATGTACATACATGTGTAAAGAGTTTCTTGACTAACTGTAAATATAAGAAAGTGCCGTTTTCATTGGAATTCGTAATTATATTCATTTTATTTGTATTTCTTATTTTTACCTTTACCTTTACGTTTGCTCTTTCCCCCACACTTTCCTCCTATCCCAACTAATACACACACATGAAATAGTGGTTAAATGCTGTGGTGAGTTCGTGTCGTTCTGTTCACGAATTGCGTGCAATTGTACGTGTGTATGTATTAAGATACATACATATGTATGCAAATGAACGCCTACACAGGACACCACAACGCATAATTATAATAACACTGTATATTGGTATATATATATATTCCCATATACATAGCAATTTACATACCTATTTTTACTATTCGACACATCTTTATTATGTATTTGAAACTCAGTCACGTGTCACGATAGTCACGTGCTGTGCGTTTCACGTGTCACGTGTTTAGCATTATGTATATTTACGAATCTATGTAGAATCTGCCTTACTTACACACTGTAACTTACTCCAACCTACATATGTTTCTCTTCCCACTTATTGTTTTCAATTTTACTTTCTCTCTTCAATTTTAAAGGTAATAGGCGGCGAGTTGCAAGAACGCTTGATACCGGTTCCCTATAGCAAGAGCAACACTGATCAAGCTGTAAGCGTTTCTTACTTTACCTTACCAATTACCGATCTACTCACACAATGCCAAGACTTAACCAAAAACTCGACTCTGATTCGACGAATTCAGCGCTCTCCTTTGGAGATAGCTTATTGTTAAATTTCAGTTAATTGAATTATTCGTTCTTATTTATATAATTAAATTATTCGCTGCTTGCTTTGTCCGCTTTAACTCGAAATATCGAAAGAAATATTGCTGTTGCCTGCCAAAAAGAGGACACGAAAATATCGATCAACCCGATTTGATTCCGTTATCCTTACAATCAATTAAAAGACCCCAACTATGAACCAATCATCCCCCCGACCGGACTCCAGATACTGACTATCGTCTTCTATTTGCATGACTACTTTAGTTATCGATAATTATTGTTGTGACTCTAATATTAGTTTTTTTTTCGTTTTGTAGTTACGCTTGTGTTTTCCTAAGCTTAAGTCGAACATCTATTGGTAATGCATGTTGATACTATTTCAAATCCCCACTTGACACCTACGCAAGGTCCTTGATTCAGCTTGTCTTCAGCTATTTGCACAATGTACGTATGCGACGTACCTTCACTAGATTATTTTCTTTCGAATCATTCGTTTCGATGCAACGTACAAATACGAAATATGAGAAGGCACGCGTATTTGATTTATCAGTAGCAACCTTGCGAAATGGGTGGCAACATTGACTATACATACGCACACACGAATTTATGTACATCCATACATACCTACCTACCCACTGTCGTGGTGAATTCATCGCTGTGAATTTGTTTAATTTTGCTCTTATTTTTCCGTTTCCCGTTTCCAGTATATACACACACACACACACATATGATATACATACATATGTA
>JAEIGD010000180.1:0-32500 GCA_018903425.1 Zaprionus nigranus | reverse complement strand
GTATTACAAAATGCAAAATAACAATCAAGGTCAGTATGGTAAATTATTAACATAAAGTCCGTGGTAAATGTGCTTTATTGTCCAATAGTGCTATGTGTTGTTGATGTGTTTGTAGACATTAACTAAGTAAAGTATTTGTAAATTGAAGTGGCTGGAACTTTAGTTGAGTCGAATTGAGACAAAAGTTAAAAATGAGGAGTTGTTAATTAAAATATTGTTAATCGCTATCCATCCTTGTTTTTTGC
Source organism: Zaprionus nigranus (assembly GCA_018903425.1). NCBI lineage: Eukaryota > Metazoa > Arthropoda > Insecta > Diptera > Drosophilidae > Zaprionus > Zaprionus nigranus. The sequence goes on along the minus strand of JAEIGD010000180.1, from coordinate 32,255 downwards.
TCGTTTTTGCTCCTTTTTCCGAAAAACAACATGTTGCAGCTGTGCACAAATTTTCTATATTCCATGTTGTTCGAATTTTGGAGAAACAACAATCGGGGAAAAAAGGCTCTTGACAATTTTATTTTTGGAAACATAAATAGAAAGCGCGAAACAAAATGTATAACCAAGATAGACGATCGCACTCGCGAAAATGTAGCAGACTGGACACTATGACCGACGTATTTAACAGGTCAATGGATTCTTCTGATCCTTTGCTGTCCACTCTAAACTTAAATAAAAGAAAAAAATAAAACTAATCTGCCAAATGAAGTCATAGCGCTTTTGGAAGCTCCAGATATCGCCACTTCAAATTCATTTATTGTTGATAATAATGCAGAAGACGAAGATTATGACATGGAAATTTTTGGATTAGGGACCATAGAACTGAAAAAAAACTATTGACGATTTAACATTATAATAAGTAAATTAATATATATACATAAAACGAACATACATGTAATTAACAACTTTATTACAGATATTTCAGGTGCTGATGACAGATAAATTTTTAAAAACACTTTTTTTTTTTTAAATTATAAACTCACACTGAATAACTTATATATAACTAAAGTTTTTATTTTATCTTCGTAATTATAAAGGAGATATAGATAACAAAAAAACCGAAATTCAGACTTATTGTTAGTAATACACCACATCACGAGTTTCTATCTTTAAAGGTAGAGTTGATGCCGAAAAAAAACGAGTTTTTTCCCCACTGTGCACGGGCGTTATGTGAAATTTTCATTTAAATCGGTCTATAAATAAGTGAGATATGATACGAATTAAACTCACTTTGAACATATACTTGTACGAGTATACTTAAGCAGACCTAATTTACGCAAGCATACCGATGTTCAAATCTAGCGTCGGACACACAGCATTTTATTAAACTTTATATTTGCATTGTATGGTAACAGAATTTTTTCACAATGCTGCTTTGCCGATGGGCGAAGGAGTGAGGCAATGGCCGAGTGGTTAGAGTGGCGGACGGCTGCGAGAGAGTGCGTGAGTTCAACTCCCGGTTGAAGCGGGTGCGCGGACTTTTTTTATTTTGTTTATTTATTTTATTCTAATAAACTAAAAGAATAGTTACAGTCAAACAAAATAAATTATTTTATTTTGTCTGTTATGACTTTGCATGTTCAGTAAGATTCCAATCTTTTGCAATTAGAATGGTAGAAAATAACAGAGATCATAAGCCCTTGTAAAGTTATGAATGTGCGAGTGGGATGCCCATACATACATGTCTACATATCCACATGTATGTATTGGCGTCCCACTTCAACATACATTATTGCACGATTGTATATGCATAAATATGTACAATTAGTTTTGCAGTTGCTGTGGTGTACCGACGAAAGAAAACTAAGTTCTAATTACATATATTGCGTAACTAAAACTTAAAAATCGCCTACCGCCGCCGCCTCTTATTAATGTTTTTGAGTTTTTAATTTATTTAAAAAAAATTATGACATACAATAGAATTTCACATGTTGATCGCGGCAGCAATCGAACCTCGAACACACTCAATATCATTGGCCTTAGAGCCCGGGACATACTCCACTCAGCCACTAAACATCTATCGCGGCCGTCGAAAATGGCGAAACATTAGACAAAACCGCCAAAAAAAATCAAAAAGAAGCACATGTAATGAAATTTGGTACACGCTAGAAATGCATATGTTACATTGCACCTATTGCCTACGGTATACTTTGATAATCCATGGCCTTATACAGTCAGCTACTGACTGTAGCGTTTGTATTTTTATACCCTTCGACCATTGAAAATGGTCAAAAAGGGTATACTAACTTTGTGTATGTATGTTTTTTTGTAAATGTATGTAACAGGCAGAAGGAGGTGTGGTAGACCCCACAAAGTATATATATTCTTGCTCAGGATCACTAGCCGAGTTGATTGAGCCATGTCTGTCTGTCTGTCCGGATGTCTGGATGTCCGGATGTCCGTCTGACCAGATGAACACACAGATCTCAGCTATTATAAATGCTAGAGACACCAAATTTGGAATGAAGGTTCCTATGTACTCGGCGCAGATCAAGTTTATGTCAAATGTTAGGTGCCACGCCCACCTCCCACGGAAATCAATAATTTAATTTTTGAACTCAATTTGTAAGCGCTGTGTAAAAGATACAACTTTCTGACTTTAAAATATACTAAGCTGAATGTAATATCTACGTAGTCTCCAAATTACAATCCGATCGAACAATAATCACAGAAGTTATTTAAGAAAGTATGAGCTTAAAGCCAAGTGCTTCTGTCAGCTAACAAGGAAGGCGGGCGAGCGCGAAGCGCTAGCGCCATCTGTCAGGATTAATTTTAAAGCATGTGCATATGTATGTGTATGAATTTAACGAATTAAACTACACGGGAACATAGGTCGAAGGGTATCCCACTGTCGCGTGCTGCGCGACTGTTGCTTTTCTTACTGGTTAAAACTATCGAGGTTTCTTTTTTGATGTTTCGATAAGAGTTGTTGATTTGGGTTTATTTCAGGGACTTAGTTCGTTAGTTCATTTTTCGAAGAACTATAGTTCAATCTTAAGATCGTTCATTTGAGCACTTAGCAATGAACAGATAGAAGCCGCACCAGACTCCGAAGCATTGAGAGTAGAGACTTCGGCTGAACGCACTACTGGGGTGGCTGCACGTTCGGCTCTCAGTACAAACAGTGTATAGCATTAAAGCTGCTTCAGTCGCACAACGACAGCGGAATAGAGCTGGGAAACTATCGATGGTTGGACCATTCGACATTTCCGATGGTTTTTAATTAAATATCCGATAGTATCACGATAGTGCTTTATTTTCTAAAAAGTGGTTATACCTATTGTAAATTGAAAAAGGATTTATTGGTTTATTTACTTAACGACTCTTATTAAAAAAGCATGTTTGATTAAAACGATATATTTTTAACAAACAAATAACATGCTTTCATAGAATTATATCACATTCCTAGATAAATAATTCAAAATTTAGAAACTAAATTAAGTAAACCTAACTTGAGATCCAATTATCTTACTTGAGAAACACTAACAAGTCCACTGTTTTAGATCTAAGTGCTGCATTATCACTGCTTATTACCAGACACATTTTGCTGGACATCCTTCCCGACACCGTTGACGTTGCTGGGACACATAAATATTTCCGCGCGTACGACTTCATGTGCGAATCATTTGGTGCACACTAAAACAAAAGCAAATCTTATTATATTATTTATCAAAACTCAGTAAAATGAAGCTTACCTTCCAGAATTCTAAGGGATTGGCATCTTTAGGTATACGCGGCTCTGTTATATATTTGCACATTTGCTTGATAGCTTCATCGCGGGGACTCGTCATTGTGCTAACACCTTCTTCGAGGAAATCCAAGAAATTGTCTTTTTTTAAAGTCGCCGAAGGTGGTGGTGTAGGCGGCACGTAAGGCAATGTCTGAGGTTTCAAGTGCTTCTAATTCCCTTTCTATTGATTTAATGCCATAAGCTACATTTAACGGTGACAGAAATGCGCGTTTTTTGAACCGAGGATCAAAGGGTACCAACTCTTGGACTTGTACGTTCCTTGGCATAAGTTGTTTTTCAATACTTATCAGCAAGAATCAAGGATTCTTCCAATTTTAAGTTTGGATTTTTTTTTTCAAAGTTCCAAAACAAGCCATATACTGTAGGAATGATTAACGATATTGTAACGTTATTGGACGATATTTGACGTGTGGCCTTATCAAATGGTTGCAGCAAGCTGGTCAAAATTTAAAGCTGGTGCTTTAGAAGTGCTAAGCAGTACATTTGTAATAACGTCATTTATCATGACGATTCTCTCCATCATACGGTAGACACTATTCCACCTAGTAGGTACTTCTTGTATGAGGCTGTATTTAATTTCAGTCATTTACTTACTATTTGCAATACTGGTTGATTTAAAAAAACGTAACGATTCGCTTGCACTTGATCATTATCTCCGAAAGCACATCCAGCGCCAAACAGTTCTGCACAACTAAATTAGTAGTTTAAGTGAAACAATTAAGATCCTTTTCCTGTAGCAATTCGCACATATTTAGCATTGAATTTGCATTGTGAGTCGTTATTACTACGATTTTGTTTAGAATGTTCCATTCATTAAAAACTTATTTTAAAGTATTAGCCATATTTTCAACAGAATGATTTAATTGATTTAGCAATGATTTTGTTGTTAATACAGCTCATGCAAAGGTTTTTCAGCGTTTTACTGCACGGGAGAACGTACCGAGGATCTAAAAGCTTTGAAAATTTTCGAAAGCCTGGATCTTCTACTATTGAAAACGGCTGCAAGTCGTCATATATCAGCTCAGCCAATGCGTTATCTAACAGTTTTTTCCTTTCTGAGGACGCTCCGTAGTTATTTGTTGTAAAAAGCAAAATTGAATGCGATTTCTGTGGGATATCCTCCAAGTTAATTCCAGGGTGCAGCCTTTTTAGGTGGTCAAATAAACTGGGAGTATTGCCACTTATTTTGTGGACTTTTTCACAAAAAATTCACTTGGCAGATTGACCATCCTTGGACTGTTCGAAGTGACCCCACGCTTTTGATTTGCCAACTTTTACTTTCGCAATTAAAACAAAAAGTTAATATCTATGCAAAGCGACATACATTTTATTAATGCCACTTACCCTTGACACTTGCATTTTCAACAAATTTATCCAATTTATTTATTTCTGAAACGCCGCCAACACCACTTTTTTACCAACGCGTGCGTTTTGCGCCACAATTAAGAAAATGTGGTGATAACACTATCGTCTACTACCGAAATCAAATATTCGATCGTGGTTTGAGAAATAAATATTCAATATATCGATACTATCGTAAATGGTCGCCCCAGCTCTACAGCGGAACGATGCGCATGTGCGTACTTCTTTGCGCTGTGCGATCGATCAATGTGTGCGTGTAAGTATGCACAAGCTCGCATATGAATGTATGTGTTATGTTTGATAACTGGTGGCCCGAGACAGTTGAGGGCTCTTGTGCACCGCACACCTTCCACACACTTAGCTGCGGGCCTGCCCAGCGTTAAACCACTAAGCATCGAACATATAGAGTACTCAAACAGCGGAATATACTCATTTGATGCTATGCTGAGACTGGGACCCCAGAACACGAAGTGTTTCATGAGTGAGCGATCGGCTCTCTTCGTTAGCAACTGCGAGAAGCGCACATCGGCATCAAGTCAGTCGCACAACGACAGCGGAACGATGAGTATGGGCATATTTCTTTGTTCTAGCCATCGTTTCAATGTATATGTGCTATGTATGCACATGCACGCATGTAAATGTATGCGTTGCATGTGAAGTTTGGCAATAGGCAAATGTTTCGGCCAGCGGGCTGGCAGCCTGAAGTCAATTTTCTGTTTCAGCGTCGAGAGCCAAAAGACTGAAGTACATTGGGCAAAAATGATTATTTGGCGGCAATAACTTTTAACATATGAAAACATGTGCATTTATAATTTATTGAGTAGATAGATTAAATATTTATATTTCTATTGTAATGTTTATATCTATTCGATTTGGCGTTTATTAGAGACTAAATTCATGTTTGCAGCGTGCAAGCTAGCTATGTATACAGAGCATAAATGAATGAAGAATGAAGCACCGTTACTTGTGGTGCATAAAGGAAATAAAGAAGACATACAGTGGTGCTAATAAAAATATTTTTAACACTCCTCACCACGATGGATGATATATTAACAAAACTTAATTTCAATATGTTAATTTTCAATACATTTCAATTTCACTTCGTTGTGTTCAGTTTAACCCTAACAATCTAATACATTTCATATGTTTTATTTTACATAAATTTTTGGTTAACACATCAGAAATCATATCTTCAGTACAAACGTATTCAATATCAATTATCTTTTTCTTATATAATTCTCTTACGAATTGGTATTTAATGTCAATATGCTTGCTTCTAGCATGAAATGTAGCATTCTTAACAAGACATTGTGCACTTTGGTTGTCGCTGTAGATCATCATTGTCGACGGTATCTCACAGCCCATCTCTCTTATAAGTTTTAGTACGTACGATGCTTCCTTCGCTGCTGTAGATAATGCCACATACTCAGCCTCCGTGCTACTGAGTGCCACAATGCTCTGCTTCTTGGATTCCCACGTAATTGCCGATCCTGCCAGAAAGAATGTCCAACCGCTGAATGATTTGCGGTCTGTGCTGTCACCTGCCCAATCTGCAGCCACAAAACAGTGTGAAGGTTCACCTGTTCGAGTATAATGTAACTGCAGGTTTGCAGTTCCTTTCAGGTAGCGGAGCACACGCTTGGCTGCTACCTCTTGTTCCTTGTGGGGATCACTGCATCTTTGCGCCAACTTAGCAACGGAATGTGCAATATCCGGCCGGGTCGTCATGGCCAGATACAATAAAGAACCAACAAGTGACTGATACCTTGTCTGGTCCACACTTTGGCAGGCATCATTTGTGCATTTACATTGGAAGCCAACCTCTAATGGAGTCGCACTCGGCTTGCAGTCTTCCATTCTATATTCTCGCAGCAATCTTTCAATGAACTGCTTATGGCCGATTGAAACGTTGCCCGTGTCACCAGATCGCTCAATTTCGATACCTAAAAAGTGCTTCAGTTTACCGCCATCTATCACATCAAATGCCTGAGCAATTGCGCTCTTTATGTTGACGAGGTCTTCTTTTCTGGAACAAGCAATAATTAAATCGTCAACATATACAATGATAATACTTAAATTCTCTTCGAATTTACAGGTGTAGATGCATGGCTCGCTAGCACAGGGGCACGAACCCCATTTTCATCAGAGTACTGTCCAGAGTCTGTTTCCACTCACGACCACTCTGCTTCAGGCCGTATAAGGATTTATTCAGCTTCAGTACCCTTTTCGGATATTTGGAATCTATAAAGCCATCAGGTTGCCTCATATATACTTCATCCTGTAGTTCACTATTTAGGTACGCTGCCGAGACATCCATTTGATGCATATACATCTCGTGCTCTACGGCTAATGCAATTACCAATCTGAATGACGAATATCTTGCTACTGGTGAAAATGTCTCCGTATAGTTGATGCTGTATTGCTGTCCGCATCCCTTTGCGACTAAACGAGCTTTAAACCGTTCCAGCTTGCCATATTTGTCGCGCTTTATGGCAAAAACCCATTTACAGCCAATACATTTCTCACCAGGTGGCAGATCAACTAGGCTCCATGTCTTTATGAATTGCAACTGATCTTACTCCTTCTGCATCGCAACTTTCCATTCGTCTGCATGCCTCATGCTTAACGCCTCGTTGACACTATTGGGAACTACAACGTCTTCGGATGTTCCAATGACACTGAGCAGATTATATTCCTTCCGTGGACGCCCAGGAGCTTCAGTTCGAACTAATTTTGGTCTCCCTGGACCCCGGTTTTGTCCAACGACGTTCTCTTATGAGTTTGGTTCAATTTCAATTTCTTGCTCTTCTGTTACTGGTGGCTCGACCTCTTCGCCTTGTTCTATGTCAATCTTCATTATCAATTCACTTGGATCATCCGGAAACTCTTCAACCGATGAGTCAGTATCTTGTGCAATTTCGTGTTCCAAAAACACAACATCCCTGGCTTCTTTTACATTTTGTGTCTGAGGATTGAAAAGTCGATAAGCTTTAGCGGTATCTAAATACCCCACCATTATATGCTCGATGCCCTTCTGACAAAATTTTCCTTTGTGCGTCTTATCCAATACGATAACCTTTGTACCAAACATTCTTAAATGGGCCACGTTTGGCTTCTTCCCAAACCACGCCTGGTATGGAGTCATCTCAGGTACTGACAACGTCTCGGATCTATTCCGTAAATATGTTGCGGTCATTATAGATTCCCCCCACAGTGATTCATTGGCCCTAGCATGCACCAGCATGCTCCTTGCCATCTCCACCAACGTTCTGTGCGCAAGCTCAGCAACTCCGTTTTGCTGTGAAGTATGGGGAACTGTTAGTTGTCGCTTAATTCCTTGGCTTACCAAGAAGTTCTCAAATGCGCCGCTCAGGTACTTGCGCCCGTTGTCGCTCCTTATCGCTTTAATCTTCTGTCCAGTTTGTTTTTCGGCCAACGCTTTGAACTCTTTAAATTTTTAAAGACTTGATCTTTCGATTTCAGCATATACACCGTTACGTAACGCGTCTTATCATCAATAAAAGTAGCAAAATATCGTGCGCCGCCTTTCGATACTGTACTTATAGGTACACGCGATCGATTTTCCGACGTTTTTGGGAACTGTTTTACGCAAATTTTGCTTTTTGCACATGTTTCGCAGACAAAGTCACTCACGTTTTCGGCAACACCAGGCAGACCATACACCATATCCTTGTTGATCATGGATTTAATGCTATTAAAATTTAGATGCCCGAATCTATTATGCCATGTTATTACTTGTTTTAAATTTGTCTTTGCAGCAAAAGCGGTTTTATTCTCGGTTTCAAACACAAACAAGTCATTTTGCTTTTTCGCAATTAACACCGTATTGCCCTTATTGTTTTTCACGCTCGCTTTGTCTTGTTCAAAGCATATTTTAAAACCATTATTTATTGCTTTAGCGACCGAAACAAAATTACATTGCAGATTTTGAACATATAGCACATCGATTAGTTCAATGATATTGCCATGCCAGTTTAACTTCACTGTGCCGATGCCTTTCGCCTCAAAGTATTGTTCGCCAACTAGCATAATTTTTTCTTTATGCTCGCGAATTGACACAAATAACGATTTGTTTGCACATAAATGGGCTGTTGCCCGACTGTCCATGCACCAAACATCAACCGAAAGTGTACTTTTATGCGAAGCTGCAGCGAAAACGGAATACGACTTCTTGTTGGTGTCGTTCTTTTTATCATCGTTGTCCTTTTCTGACGTCGCCGATTTTTCTTTCGATCTGCACTTCGCCGAAATATGACCGCGGCGGCCACATTTCCAACATTCTATGTTTTTCATGCCCCTTTTGTTCTTGTTATTTTTGTCATTTTCACAACGCGACGCGAACATTTTCTGTTCTTCTTTCACTGCAATTTGCTCAACCGTTTTACGTCTTTCCCCCTCTTCCAGCAATTTATTTTTTAGGGCACCAAAAGACGGCAAATTGTCGCGCGCTTCTATTACGATTACAAAGACCTCATATACGTCACTAAGGCCTGCCAACAAAATTATAACATGCATTTCATCCGGCACCGGCTTTTTGAATTTCGTTCAACTTCTCGATCACATCAGTAAAATTATTCACATGCTTTGCAATGCCCTCTGACTCTGACATTTTCATGTACAGTAACTGTTTAAATAACTGTATTCTACGCGCTGGACCAGAAGGCGTGTGAATAGCTGCCAGCATTTTCCAAGCTTCCTCTGATGTCGTACAATGTTTAACATGATTAATTTGCGATGGTTTTATACACAGCAATACACTTGCCAAGGCTTTTTCGTCTTTTCGATCGAAATTTGTCTGCTGTTCCACAGTATCACCTTCACTTTTAATTTCACGGCCACTCACAATTCCCCACAACTGCGAATGTATCAGTAGACTTTTCATCTGCACTGCCCACGAACTATAGTTGTCATCATCCAACTTTTCTATTGAATATTGGGAACTCATCTTGTTCTTTATGATTTGATTAATTCACAAACGAGTCTCTGTTTAATTTTCCTCGATTAACACACGCAGTGTAAGCGGTCTGGGCCCATAACCTATTCGATTTATCGTTTATTAGAGACTAAATTCATGTTTGCAGCGTGCAAGCTAGCTATATATACAGAGCATAAAGGAATGAAGAATAAAGCACCGTTACTTGTGGTGCATAAAGGAAATAAAGAAGACATACAGTGGTGCTAATACAAAATATTTTTAACAATATCAAATTTATAATATTACTATATAATATTACTATATACAACTATAAGTTTTTTATGTTTGTACAAAATTTGACAAAATTTATCAGCCAAAACTAAACAAATTCGAAATACATCAATATGTATTTACTAAATAAAATTATGCCATAAATCAAGCCACATATTTTCGAAGCTATAAAAGTTTTGCCGCAAGATAGCCTTTTTTACCCACTGTGTCTCAGTCTCTTGGCTCTCGACGCTGAAACAGAAAATTGACTTCAGGCTGCCAGCCCGCTGGCCGAAACATTTGCCTGTTGTCAAACTTCACAAGCAACGCATACATTCATATGCGAGCTTGTGCATGCATACACGCACACATTGAAACGATCGCAGAGCGCAAAGAAATATGCCCGTGCTTATCGTTCCGTTGTCGTTGTGCGACTGACTTGATGCCGATGTGCGCCTCTCGCGGTTTCTAACGAAGAGAGCCGATCGCTCACTCATGAAACACTTCGTGTTCTGGGGTCCCAGTCTCAGCACAGCTTCAAATGAGTAGATTCCGCTGTTTGAGTACTCTATATGTTCGATGCTTAGTGGTTAAACTGTGCGTTTGTTTTTGTCTTTGTCATCGAGAGCTAAGAGACCGAATTACAGTGAGGTAAAATGATTATTTGGCGGCAATAACATCTGAAAATATGTCTATGTATAGATTTAATGTGCATAATTAAAATATATGGTTAAGGTTAAATGGCTGCCTACGTCACCGATTTTGTTTAAATTATTTTTACTGATAGGACTATATTTATCATGATTTTAGGTGAAAGAATTATTTGGCGGTCGCTTCTAGTTTTTTTGAATTGAATTTTAAAAATAATGAAATTTACATGTATTTTGTTGTTGGCCAATTCTCAGTAAAACGCCACAACGATGCGCACTGTGTCCCACAATCGATTTATTTCAAACGAAATGTTATTCAGGCACAATAATGTTTTAGTTTATGTGTTGCATAACGGGTGAGAATTTCGGCACCTGCAACTATAACTCGATGGTCGGCAGACTGTCGACAACGAGATTGCTTAATAACTCAATGTGCTCTCAGAATATCATATGTGTGCGGCAAAGAGGGAAATAAAGCCCAGCAGGCAAAAAATTGTTGAAAAAAATAAAACCGCGCGAGCGATTTTTCTAAACACTTTAAATTTTCTTGCTTGCTCAGTTTTCATTTCAAATGAATCGGTTTTTGGGAAGCGACCGTCAAATAATTCTTTCACCTAAAATCGTGATAAATATAGTAAAAAACCAGTAAGAAAAGCAGCAGTCGCGCAGCACGCGACAGTAGGATACCCTACGACCTATGTATGCATGTTCCTATGTATGTACATATATACATATGCACATGCTTTGAAATTAATCCCGACAGATGGCGCTTAAGCTTCGCGCTCGCCCGCCTCCCTTGTTAGCTGACAGAAGCATTTGGTTTTATGTTCATACTTTCTTAAATAACTTCTGTGTTTATTGTCCGTTAGGATTGTAATTTGGAGACTACGTAGATATTTCGGTAAAGGTTAAATAGCTGCCTGCGTCACCAATTTTGTTTAAATTTTTTTACTGATAGGGCTATATATGTCATGATTTTAGGTGAAAGAATTATTTGGCGGTCGCTTCTAGTTGTTTTAAATTGAATTTTGAAAATAATTAAATTTACATGTATTTTGTTGTTGCATTTTTATGCAAGGTGCCAGTGTACCTGCAACATTTTTTAACGGTATAGTGTCCAACAAACCGATTCATTTGAAATGAAAACTGAGCAAGCAAGAAAATTCAAAGTGTTTAGAAAAACAGCGCGCTGCAGGCGGCGCTCTATTCTTCTAAGAAAAAGTATTTTTTTGCAGAACACATATAATATTCTAAAATCATATTGAGCTATTAAACATCTTCGTTGGCGACAGTCTGCCGACCTCCGAGTTCTAGTTGTAGGTTCCGAAATTTTCAACCAATATGCAACTCATAAAATAAAACATTATTGTGTTTAAATAATATTTCGTTTGAAATAAATCGTTTGTGGCACACAGTGCGCATCGTTGTGACGTTTTACTGAGAATTGGCCAACAACAAAATACATGTAAAATTAATTATTTTCAAAATTCAATTAAAAAAACACTAGAAGCGACCGCCAAATAATTCTTTCACCTAAAACCATGATAAATATAGCCCTATCTATAAAAAAAATTTGAAAAAAATCAGTGACGCTGGCAGCTATTTAACCTTTACCGAATAAATGAACAGTTACAAACTTAATGCGCATGTATTAATTATTAGTGATAAGCGGGAGCTGCTGCGGGAAGCCTGTTGCAATAACCGTAAGTATATTTATGTATAGCTAGTTGAGATACAGCTAGATATGCCAGATACGCTAGAGTCCCGCATAAATTACCCTAAATCTTATTTACAAACTAATCTATCTGCTAATGATGATGCCCGAATGTGATCACTAACGGGAGTAGGGCCCCACATATCATGATGATCAGTTCGCTATAGCGCAGGCCATGTTTGCTGTAAGATTGCGTGTTAGGAGGTGCCTCATTTGCGGCACCCTCTCGGGCTTCCTCTACTATATGATAATCATATTGAACCGAACGATGGTGTCCCTCATAGTCTCCGTTTTGGGTTAGTTCCGGCAAGACATGTACCGTGGCAACGTACAAGAATGTGCCGGCAGAGAAGAGCATTGCTATTCCGGTTGCATTTACCGAGTTGAGGGTCTCTTTTTGTTTCTGCCCAATCCCGAAGTAGGTGAGAAGGGTGAGCAGCGGCGCCGACAAGGAGAATATGCCAAGGTGACGTCGTATTTGTTGCCGTTCCACCTTTTCGTGGAGCAGAAAGCTAACTAGACCAAAGGCAGCTGGCGCCTTGTGGAGCATTATGGCCAGAAATACTATTATTTCCACATCCTGGTGGCTTGTAGTCGCCGCAGCACCCAATGCCACACCGTCCGCTGGAAGCACAAGATGAGTGTCAGACAAGGAATTGTTGTTGTGATCTATGTGACCTGTGTGTGGTGGTTACCTGCAGCATGCACCACTAGGCCCAAAGTAGCCGTGATATTTTTATCACTTTCATTGCCGTTGGTTTGTTTTTGAGAGACTTGATCCACAAGCATCATAAATACAAATCCCAGCACGAGAGACAAGCCAATTGTGCGGGAATAATCCTGAGCGTCCAAGCCACTAGAGTGTTCCTTCTGTGTCGCATCGCCTGCTTCAATTGATGGCCGCTTGTTGTCCATATACAGTGCCCGTATGCCTTCTGGGATGATTACGGTGAGTGCTGTGCCCACTAACAGGCCAGCCCCCAGCACTGTCACGAATTTAAGTTTCTCCTAGAGGGGATTAAAAGTCTTAATACTAAATACTTTGGCTTATCGGTTCGTACTATACACACTTCACTTAGTTTCATTACTAGTGGAATACTGCCCGCTAAATAGGATCCAACTAGCATTACGACAACCAGTAATATCAAAATTATTGTTCCCTCGGTCATTTTAGACTTTCTGTTTTGTTTATGTTGTGCCAACTCAACTATTTTCCTATTTCCTCCAGTTATCTTTTAGCATAATTTATTCTAGATTGGTATTTAAAAAAGTGCATCTTTGGTATTTTTTGTTTAGAAAACTGCGTTCACACTGTTTTATTGTAAAATCCAAAAATGCGCATCTACCATATTTGTATTATCGATAAATTACGATTTGTTGCAGAATATACCAGTTTCATTAATAAAGTTAATACAAAATATTTAATTTACGCCAAGAGAAAATAGTCTCGCACTATAGAGCAACGTTTTTTATGTGTTAACAACAACAATACAACCATTGTACGCCTTGGAATAAAATAGAATAAGTTTATGTATGTTTGTATATTGTATGCGTTAACATGTATACATGTACATATGTATATAGTGTCCTATACATACATGCACATTTAAGTGAACTATTCTATTTGTTGCAGCGAAAGTTGGGCCTTAGTATGAATACATACATACATATATGTATATTTATACTCGCATGCATGTCTGAACATGTAAATGCATATTTTGAGTATGAATAGAAAAACATCAATGTACATATATGTGTATACATATTTATAAATATAAACCTAAACCAATACTAATTGATTTCTTATCAAAGGGTAGACAATGGGAAACTGCCTGAAGATCAACAGTCCCGACGACATCTCTTTGTTGCGGGGTAGCGATACCAATAATGCACAGGACAGTGGCCCGTTGCCGATATACCAGGCAAGTACTAATAATATCAGTCAGATCAGATTACAGTCTCACATGTAACATTTCGTATAGCGTGAGCCGCAGTATTATCCGACTTCAACGGTTAACACCACCATTAATACGTCAACTTCCAATCGAATGTCAGAGGAAAGCCAGATTCGAATAGCCAAGCGCATTGGACTCGTGCAGCACTTGCCCATCGGAACCTACGACGGAAATTTGAAAAAGGCACGTGAGTGCGTCATTTGTATGATAGAGTTTTGTGTCGACGAATCGGTACGCTATCTGCCGTGCATGCACATCTACCACGTTAACTGCATAGACGACTGGCTGATGCGCAGCCTCACCTGTCCAAGTTGCCTGGAACCTGTCGACGCTGCGCTATTAACCAGCTATGAAACCACATAGCAATTACGAATGAATATATCGCCTTTTGTATTATCTTTGATTTAGAACTTTAAATTGACATTTATTGGTACGGTCTTCTACGCAGTCTGTTAGAAGACATACACGCAAGCAAGAAAATGATTAATTGGTGTACATATAATTCAGCAATAGAATTAGAAATTTATTTAAAACGTCTTTGATAAGAGTAATCATACTATTAAACTATAATATACCCAATACAATATCGATTTTGCACTTTTCTATTTCCACTAATACATAGTTCATAATATAATATAATAGTTAATGAACCAATTAAAGCTTGGTCAGTTTATCGAAAGAACTAATCATATTAGTATCTGTTATACTTACACATTAGACCATGTCATCACTAAGCAATGCACACATAGAGACGTCAAACAGCCCTGACGCAGTTTGAGAGTGATTTTGCGGACCGAGTACCCCAGAGAAGAAGAAGAACAGAAGCAGACTTCGGCTGAATGCCCGACCGGGGTACTACGCTGTTCGGCTATCAGTACAAACAGTGCATAGCATCAAAACTACTTCAGTCGCACAACGACAGCGGAACGATAAGCATGCGCGTACTTCTTTGCGCTGTGCGATCGTTTCCATGTGTGCGTGTATGCATGCACGGCCCGCGTATGAATGTATGCGTTGCTGTGAAGTTTGGCAATAGGCAAATGCTTCGGCCAGCGTGCTGGCAGTCTGAAGTCAATTTTGTGTTTCGGCGTCGAGAGCCTAGAGACTGAGGCACAGGGCCGTAGTGAGGGTTTTACGGGCCCCTGTGCAATATTTATCAGGGACTTCTACTTAAATTACCTTAATTAATAAATATATTTGTGATTACCAAAGGAATTAAATTGTACAAATATATCCCCATTAATAACATTTTTTTGTTTGGTAACAGTGAGCCCCTGACTGTTGAGAGCCCTTCTGTACCGCACACCCTGCGCAATTTTAGCTACGGGCCTGGCCAGCGTAAAATCAACTGTGTGTTTGTTTTTGTCTTTGTCATCGAGAGCTAAGAGACCGAATTACAGTGAGCCAAAATGGTTATTTGGCGGCAATTATTTTAGCATCTGAAAACATGTGTATTTATGTTTAATTTCTGAGAATATGGATTGAATATTCATATTTATATTATATTTTGTAGAGTAAAATTATAATATCAAAAATAAGTTTTGATAATTATAATTTTTTTGTATATGAGTTTACCAATATTGACAAAATTTGTGGATTAAAATAAAAAATTCGGAATACATAAATATGTAATTACTAAATAAAATTATCCTTATAGAACAAGCCACATGTTTTCGGAGGTTTTAACATTTTCGCCGCAAGATAACCATTTTTGCCCACTGTACCTGTCTCTAGGCTCTCGACGCCGAAACACAAAATTGACTTCAGGCTGCCAGCGCGCTGGCCGAAGCATTTGCCTATTGCCAAACTTCACAGCAACGCATACATTCATACGCGGGCCGTGCATGCATACACGCGCAAGCTTATCGTTCCGCTGTCGTTGTGCGACTGAAGTAGTTTTGATGCTATGCACTGTTTGTACTGAGAACCGAACAGCGTAGTACCCCGGTCGGGCATTCAGCCGAAGTCTGCTTCTGTTCTTCTTCTTCTCTGGGGTACTCGGTCCGCAAAATCACTCTCAAACTGCGTGGGCTGTTTGACGTCTCTATGTGTTCATTGCTTAGTGATGTCATTTTATCAGATCATTAAAACTAGTCAACGCCGAATATGATTTTGGTAGGTCATACTTATAATACAGTGATTCCTCCTGAACTGACCTATACGTTTTATATCTAGTGGATTAGTTCACAAAAATATTTTATAGCAAAAGTCGAGCGGCACTCGACAGTGGAAAACCCATATGTTTACACCGGAACATTGTTCGAATATGTTTCAGTGTAAACATATGTACGTGCTTGTTAGCTGACACAAGCACTTGGATTTCTGCTATTACTTTCTTGAATAACTTCTGTGTTTATTTTCCGATTGTATTGAAATTAATAACGAGAATAAGTAGATATTTTATTCAGCTTAGTATATGTTAAAGTCAGAAAGTTGTACCTTTTATACAACGCTTACAAATTAAGTTCAAAAATTAAATTATTGATTTGCGGGGCGGTGGGCGTGGCACACAACATTTGAAATAAATTTTATCTGCGCCTAGTACACAGAAATCTTCATACAAAATTTGGTAACTCTAGCTTTTATAATAGCTGAGATTTGTGTGCTCACACAGAGAGACATGGCTCACTTGACTCGGCTATTGATCCTGAGCAAATGTATAGTTTATGGGGTCTGTTATTGCCCAATATTAATGGTCGAAGGGAATACAAATTTCGAATACTCTCAAAGGATAATAGCTCTAAAACAGACGGACGTGGCTTGTTCGTCTCGCTTGTTGATGGTCATGTAGACAATACATATATACTCAATAGTCAATAGTGTCACTATGTTCGATGCTTGGTGATAGTGTAAAAAAGGATTTATATCCTTTTTTTATCAATAGTAGCAATAAAAAACAAAGTAAGTATACCCTTTTAAGAACATTCTCATTGGTTGAATACTATACCCTCTGAAAAAGTATAAAAATAAAATTGAGAATATTTTTTAATTGAGTAATTGTTGTTTAATTTAATTATATTTATCAGTTAAAACAAAGATAAGTATGTATTTGGAGAGAGAAATCATTTCAATTTGAAAATAATTAAAAAAGAAACACATTCCCTTTTTTAAATACTGGCAATAGGAATTTTTAAATATTTAAAAATACTATTTTGGGGTTTTTTTTCTATGAACGGTTGTGGCTTGTGAAGTTTGGCAATAGGCAAATGCTTGGCCAGCGCGCGTGAGGTTTTTACGGGCCCCTGTGCAATACTTATCAGGGACTCCTACTTAAATTACCTTAATTAATAAATATATTTGTGTTTACCAAAGGAATTAAATTGTACAAATATATCCGCATTAATAACATTTTAATGTTTGGTAACTGTGAGCCCCTGACTGTTGAAAGCCCTTCTGTGCCGCACACCCTGCACACTTTTAGCTACGGGCCTGGCCTGCGTGAAATCAACTGTGTGTTTGTTTTGTCATCGAGAGCTAAGAGACCGAATTACAGTGAGCCAAAATGGTTATTTGGCGGCAATAATTTTAGCATCAGAAAACATGTGTATTTATGTTTAATTTTTGAGAAGATGGATTGAAAATTCATAATTATATTATATTTTGTAGAGCAACATTATAATATCAAAAAAAAGTTGTGACAATTATAATTTTTTTTTGTATATGAGTTTACCAATATTGACAAAATTTATGAATTAAAATAAAAAATTCTTAATAAATAAATATGTAATTACTATATAAAATTATCTTCATAGAACACATGTTTTCAAAAGTTTTAAAATTTTCGCAGCAAGATAACCATTTTTGGCCACTGTGTCTGTCTTTAGGCTCTCGACGCCGAAACACAAAATTGACTTCAGGCTGCCAGCGCGCTGGCCGAAGCATTTACCTGTTGTCAAACTTCACAAGCAACACATACATTCATATACGAGCTTGAGCATACATGGCACAAATACATCGAAACTATGGCTAGCGCAAAGAAATATGCCCATGCTCATCGTTTCGCTGTCGTTGTGCGACTGACTTGATGCCGCTGTTTGCTGTTTTTGGATTGCTTACCAAAGAGAGCCGAACGCTCATTCATGAAACACTTCGAGCCGGGGGTCATAATAAACCGCTACTTTTCGCTGTTTGAGTACTCATATGTATGTTCGATGCTTAGTGATTGTACATATTAAGCTTGGTTTCCATATTATTTTTATTTAAAGCTTCATTTGCATTCATAGGACGAATCGTCATATCTCGTCGAGACCTGTAAGAATCAATCGTCAGATATAATTATTTACTAAACTAAGCGGAAAACGGAAAATTGTTACTAAATAATTTCGTCTTATCTTTTCAAGATTTATAAGGATTTATCGTCAGATCTTGGCTCCTCAGAAATTACAGTCTCCCCAAAATATCGAAATAAATGAACGATTTTCATTCGATAAACAACTTGCTAATTTCGATAGCAAACATTGTTTAATGAAAATGTGATAAAGGATTAACCATTAAATTTTATAGTACTGTTTTCAACAAAAATATATATTTACACAATGTTCAAGCCTTTATAAAATAAAACAAACAAAATTTAGTCTAAACGTGGCATTGAACTAGCATAAGTGAATAAGTGATTCAATTGAACGGGCTTAAATACAACTCTGCATAAAAGTGAATATTTCACGAAAAAATTAATTCTAATGTTAGCAACGTAAAATATATAAAAGAAAATAGTTTAGTCATATTTATATTAACATGAATTAAGTCTATTAGCAAACTATAGACGTTAAATGTTTTAACAGTGAAGCCTACAGTCCGATTTTTTTGTTATACATATGTATATACATATATATATTTTTGGTACACCCAGGTATATTTACATATATGTATACATACATACATATTCAATAGGTACGCATAGAGGCAACAACAACAAATCTACACTCATTTAAATATTAAAAATTGTTATTCAAGTAATCAGAGTGAACTGTAATTTAAAATCAAGATATATGTTTGTTATAATGTGTGCGATATTTGTAGTGTATAAATTTGCAAGCAGCAAGCGCATGCTGCCATAAACATACACATATACAAACATGTTTAAGATTGTTTCTTCCAGACTTTGCCAATTCATGAAGCTATAACATGGATATTGTAAATGTTAAATCAAGGTAAGAACTTACAATTTATGCAAATACATATGCATATGCATATGCATATATTTTTGGCAAGTTGTGAAAACTTTGAGTTAATTATGCAGTAATGTTCCCCCTTCATTATATATATTCATTTTATTACACTATTTGAAGATTAAGAAGTGTATCACTATTGTACATTAAGGCGGAAAAGTAGATAGAAAGCAGATATATTATATATTAATCAATGCAAATAACAATACAAAACAGACTGAACAAATGTATTTTATAGGTACATACATATATTATTAGCAGACATCTCCATCCATAGACAGTATAGAAATTCTGGTGCAGCAGTCGAGTTGAACTAGCCATGTCTGTCAGTCCGTTCCTCTGCTGCAACGCAATCTAGACCCTCATTTTTAGAGCTATCACGAAGAAAGTTACACATGCCTCTCTTATTGCTATAATAGTAAGCGGGATCTGACGAATATATCGTATATTCTAACAAATTTTTCAACTGTTGCCAGATAAATAATATGTATATGAATTTGCTGATCGATGAGATATACACATATATATGTAAATATGAATGTTAACTAAATAAACAATTTATCTGCATAGGTATACACGGGCCGATCTACTCGCGCTGCGATACGAGGAAAGCGCAAGACAACGTCCTAATTGTGCGAATCGCATCGATCTGCAGACATTAAACTTCTGGAAAATCAGTGGATATGTAAATAATTCAGGCGCTAATAATGTTAGCTATGGCGGCGCTAAAGCTACCTCCTCGCCGGATAGGGAAAGGGACAGAGATCGAGATAATTCGAGTTTGAGCAGTTCGAATAGTCTAATCAGCTCACGGCGGGCCATGCGGAATCGGGAGAGAGCTCACAACTACTATCAACGCTTCAGTTCAAGCGATCAGATGGGCGCAGAAGAGCCGGGCAGCTCTTCGCCAGCGAATTCGAATACCCCGTTGAAGTCTTCGAACCTCATTGATCATCGTAGTATTTCCTCGTCACACTTAATGCCTGCGTTTGCCAAACGTCGCTTTGTGATTGCAACTGGCGATGGATCAAGTGAATTGACAGAGCCAGAGAAGGCCCTAGAAGATGATCGTAAGGACAATTTCCATTCAATGCGATCTTCAAGAAATGCATTAAGCCCGCCAATGCGCATTGCTGAACCGCTTGTATCGAATGAATGGGAGCGTAATAACTTAAAGGACATGGAACAATCAACGGCATCTTCGCCGACCTATGTGTCCGGACGTCAGAGCGGCGAGCGACGTATTGGAAGTGGGCGCCTACTGCCCCGCAATGATAATTGGGAATTTAATAAGAATCAAGATACTAACAACAGACTGGATATTGATAAACTTCAGAACGGAAGTATTATAAATCAACAACGGCAACGCACATATAGCGGCAAACAAGGCGATAGACTCGGCGGAATTAACATTAATAATGAGCATATTCGTGAACCAATTGAGGTGAAGAGGAACAATGTTCAAGGCGGCGGACGTCGAACGGCAAATAAGGATAAGTTTAACTTTTCTGATACGTCGCATCAGAGTCGTGGCAGACGCGGTCCACATAGTTATCACATGCATGATAGACACGAACCGGAATGGTTTAGTGCCGGACCAACATCACAACTAGAAACAATCGATTTGCATGGCTTTGACGACTCCGAAGAGGAGGACACTGCCTCGCCGCCAGCAGCGGATGAGGCCACGATATCAGCAACATCAGCGGCGAGCGGTCAATCGAGAAGCAGCAGTGTCGATAGCCTGACTAAACTCAAGTTGCATGCTAACAAGAAGAATTCCAATGAACAGACTAACAACACTCAACAACAAGGCCAAAAAGATTCCAAATCAGAAGCTGAGTTTAATTTTGAAGTTTATCTCAATATGGATCCAATGGAGCACTCATTAATGGTGAGTGCACTGCAAATTCTAATAGACAGACGAGCTGAGCTCTCCACATGGTAGGGTAGTTATAGAAGGTGCCCTTTAACATGCAGGTCATTCACAACAGGGCAATATGTCTCGTCCTCTATTCTCATTTTAACCACGGTTTCTTTTGTTATGTCTCCCTCTGTCTATGATTTTATTCTGTTTTCATTATCCCCATTTTCACACCCTCTCTTGTTCGTCTATTATGGCATAAACTATATATTATGATGTATAACATATGTCCACTAAAAATTTAGACTGGATTACGCTATTTACTAAATAGCAGTTGAATTAAAAAAATATATATATTTATTTGATACTTAAGTCTATTGGTAACACATAAAACCAGTAAGAAAAGTGCGGCACGCCACAGTGGGATACCCTTCGACTTAGGTTTCGATGTAGCTTAATGTGTTTAATTCATACACATATTTATATGAAAATACTTTTAAATTGTTCTCGACAGATGGCGCTCGCGCTCGCCTGCCTCCCGTGTTAACTGACACAAGCACTAAGAGTTATGCTCATACTTTCTTTAATAAATTCTGTATTTATAGTTCGATTCGATTGAAATTTCAAGAATAGGTAGATATAACTATCAGCTTAGTATACTCGTATGTTAATTTTAGAAAGATATATATTTTTTACGGCGCTTACAAATCTAGTTTAAAAACTAAATTAGTGATTTGCCCATTGCCCCGTGGCATCCAACATTTGAAATAAACTTGATCTGCGCCGAGTATATATGAACCTTCATTCAAAATTTTTAGCGTTTATAATAGCTGAGATCTGTATGTTCATTTGGTCAGACGGACATCCGGACAGACAGACGGACATGGCTCAATCGACTCTGCTAGTAATCCTGAGCAAGAATATGGTAAAGGTTAATTAGCTGCCTAAGTTACCGATTGTTTTTAAATTTTTCACTTATAGGGCTATATTTATCATGAGTTTAGGTGAAAGAATTATTTAGCGGTCGCTTCTCGTTTTTTTTTATTGAATTTTAGATATCATTAAATTTATTTTATTATATCGTAATTATTCTCAGTAAAACTTCACAACAATGCGCACTGTGTCCCACAAGCGATTTATTTCAAACGAAATGTCATTCAGGCACAACAATGTTTTATTTGATGAGCTGCATAATGGGTGAAAATTTCGGCGTTTTTAACTTGAACTCATCGGCCGATAGACTGTAGCCAACGAAGATATTTAATAGCTCAATATGCTTTTAGAATTTCAAATGTGTGCGGCAAACAAAGAATATTTTATGTTGGGAAATAGAGCGCAGGCAAAAAAATGTTTGAAAAAATAAAATCGCACGCGATAAATAGGGCTATATATAAGTGAAAAATTTAAAAAAAAATCGGTGACGTAAGCAACTAATTAAACTTTACCAAGAATATATTTACTTTACTGGGTCTCCCAAGCCTCCTCCCGCCTGTTGCATACATTTGCACAAAGTTAGTATACCATTTTTTGACCATTTTCA
The DNA here is from genome assembly GCA_018903425.1 of Zaprionus nigranus. NCBI lineage: Eukaryota > Metazoa > Arthropoda > Insecta > Diptera > Drosophilidae > Zaprionus > Zaprionus nigranus. Next base: position 9,444 of record JAEIGD010000180.1, on the reverse strand, counting down.
ATGGTCCGATTAGTATATACTTTAGTATATTTTTATTCTCGCTTACGTTATCAATATAAAGGGTTTTCCATTAAGGAGGGTGGTTGATCTTTGAAATGAAAAAAAATACATGTAGGGGAGATATTTGAGAAAATTTTTTTTTATTTGAAAGGTTCATCGACCTCATTATATATGAAACATGACATCATTCAAACGCGCGCACACGTAAGGTCAAATTTTCGATGACTCTGGCGCACAAATCGGGCTGTATTTGATCAATGGCGTGGCGTATGTTGACTTTGAGGGCATCGGTGGTTTGCGGCTTCTTGGCATAGACCTGCGACTTAAGAAAACCCCACAAGAAAAAGTCCAGCGGGGTCAAATCGCATGATCTCGGTGGCCTGTTCACGTCGCCTCCGCACGAGATGACCATGTCTGGAAATTGCTGGTGCAAAAACATCCATACTGCGGATGCATTGCACTTGGTGAACCTCGTGTGGATTGATCGTCCCAAATACGGAAATTTTGCTTGCTGACATAGCCATTCATCCAAAAATGCGCCGACGATCATCGCAATAAGTTCGAGCGTCCCTATTGGAAAACCGTTTATTACGTCTTTTTTTCTTCAAAATATTGTGAACGACAGACTTTGAAGCTTTTGCGTCATTTTGATTAAAAACTGCAGGGTAAAGTGATTATGACATTTCAGTAGAAACACTGTTGGACTTAAAAAGTGAGTTCAGCGCCATCTGTGTGCTTGTTTATGTACTAAAATTAACGTCTGAAGTAAGTTTTAGTGGGCTTGTTAGGGTTAAATGATCCTATTTCATTGCTTTCATTGAGTAAGTATAGACGAGAGAAGTTAGGCTCGCTCAGCACTGCTCTATTTTTGTTTTCCTAACTTAATATGGATGCAAGACACCGTATACATGTGCTTACTTTTTAAATGATTACTTTCTTTGCAGGGCAACGACAGTAAAGCACAAAGTGATAATTCAGGAACATCGCGGTTCAGTCAATGGTTTGGAACAAAAGAGCCTGCTAACAACAACAACAAGCCGACGACGCAAGATTCGCAAGGTAAAAGATGAGTAATATATGTATATGAAAATCTATTTAAAGATGGTATAAAATATGGTGTAACTGGCTAACAGCATGTTAAGTTAAAATATAGGCATATACATGTATATTCATGGTCATGGCGTGCACATTTCTATTTATTTAGTCATGTGCGCCTGGATCTTAAAGCAGCAAATCTATCAGTTAGCAAATGCAAATACATCGGGCTGAATGATGATGTTTTATTCTATAGGGAAATAATACAGTTTGCAAGGCATTACAAGACTTTAATTTTAATTCCAAGTTTTTCTTCCCTCACTTTTGGATATCATCAGACGAACTGGTCTGATGCAACAAATAGATCTTAATTCTTAGTTAAATCGGTGTGACCAATTACAACAAAGATAAAAACGCATACAATAAAATACTAAATCTAAGTGCCATGGCCTTTATCAGTGACAAATTACTTAACTACCTATCGATAGCCAACTTAACCGTTCCGCAACAGTTACATAAAGGACTTAATGATTTGAAATTATCAAATGTTCCGAGATATACTTTTAAAGATATGATAACATTTAAATTTCAGTCAGCGCTAGTCTAACATATGTCCACTAAACATTCAGACTAATTTCTGGCTTACGCTATTTAATAAATAGCATTTGAATTAAAAAATATATTTATTTGATACTTAAGTCTATTGGTAACATATAAAAAATTATTTTTTAGATAACACTTCATGGACAATTGTCTTCGATTTTTCGTACCTTAAAGCGAATGTCTCGATTTTGGTTCTGGACGGTGGTTATATCGAATTCTTTTAACTTTCGCTGGTTCAATTTATCAATTGTTGCTCGTTTTGTACTTCCCAGCCCTTTTCATACACCATTACTTTTGAGAAGTGCCCAGAAATTTATATATATATTTTATATATTTTGGTGCTCGCTTACGTTTACGATATATTACGTCGTTTTTAAACCCTTCGGACCATTGAAAATGGTCAAAAAGGGTATACTAACTTTGTGCAAATGTATGTAACAGGCAGAAGGAGGCGTGGCAGACCCCATAAAGTATATATATTCTTGCTCAGGATCACTAGCCGAGTCGATTGAGCCATGTCTGTCTGTCTGGATATCCGGATGACCAAATGAACACTCAGATTTCAGCTATTATACGAGGCCCCAACCACTATTAAATCGAACAGCATGTGTTTTTGGCAGTGTGCAATGTTTAACACACGATATTTTCAATACTATTACAGATAACGAATTCTTGTATTTCCAACAACAACAAAAATATGATTCAAAAGGTAGCTTTAAGAGATAAGAAAAAAATGACCACTATTAATTCGAACGCTGCGTAATATAACAAATTAATTAATATTTGAATTGTGTAACCTCACCTCTGGCCTGTATTACACATTTAACATGTTTTGGCATTGATTTTAACAAATTTTGACAATATTCTCGAGAAATTGAGTCCCATATCTCTTGCAACTTAATTTTGAGCTCAGAAATGCTCCATTGTGGCTCATTTCGAAGCTTTCTTTTCATTAGCCACCAAAAATGTTCTATGGGGCTTAGATCTGGACTATTTGATGGCCAATCTAAAAACATTTGCCTATATTGCAGCCAATTTTTGGTTGTTTTGGCTATGTGCGATGATGCTCCGCCCTGCTGAAAAGTGAATTCACCACAATCTGCCAGTTTTGGTATTGATGGCAGTAAACTTTCTTCCAAAATATTAATATATTTTTCAGCATTATCCGTCCTTTCAATAAAATACAGTTTTCCTAATCGTTTGGCAGACATACATACATCCCCATACTATAGTGCTTGCAGGAATCTTTACTGTCCTTTTAAGGCAGTCTTTATGGTATGTTTCTGTCTTTGTACGGATGACGCGTTTTCTCGCATCACCGACACTAACATCAAATTTAGCGTCATTGCTAAATATTATGCTGTCCTATTATCTTTGAGTCGAAGACATCCTTTCCCGAGCCCATTGCAAATGCATTTTTTTTTGACAAGAGTCAGCAAGGGTTTTTCCTTGGGCTACGAGTCAGATACGTTATTGGGTATGATACATAAATAATAACAATACATACTTTATAGAAACCATATCCAATATTTTTTAACTGCAGTCGCGTCCACTTTCGCTTGACAGTTTTGCCAATTTTCTGTGACCACTCTGAAGCCAAATTTCTTAATGATTTGCGACGATCAGCCCCTTACAATTTTGGCCAGTTGCCTTTTGTCATGGGGTGTTATTATTGATGTTCGGCCTCTATTTGCAATATTATTTGTAATGTTCGCAGTTTTCTTGAATAATTGGATCACCCCATGCAATGACGATTTAGACAAATTGAATTGTTTGCTTATTTCAGTAATTATCTTCCCAGATTTATAATAATCTCTAATCAATACTTTGATTTCTGTGCAAATAGGCTTACCGCGTGGCATCGTTGCTAAACTTTAACTTTTCTGCAGTAATTTTAAATTTTTTTACCTTCTGTATTGTGTTTTTACAGGTGTTTTGCAGATTATAACTAGATAGTGATTACGTTACATTGAATGCTTTTGCTTTGCTCTTCTTTTGAGATAACAGTAAACATGTGAAGCGTTCGAATTAATAGTGGTCATTTTTTCTTATCTGTTATCGCTACCTTTTGAATAAATAAATCATATTTTTGTTGTTGTTGGAAATACAAGGAAATACAAATTTGTTTGTCATCGTAAAGAGAATAAAATTTCTCTTTTAGCAAAATTCACTGGCATTCGATATCTGTAATAGTATTGAAAGTATCGTGTGTTGAACATTGCACACTGCCAAAAACACATGCTGTTCGAATTAATAGTGGTTGGGGCTCGTAAAAGCTAGAGACACCAAGGTTTCTGTGTACCAGGCGCAGATCAAGATTATTTTAAAAGTTGGGTGACACGCCCCCCCCCCCCGCAAATCAATAATTTAATTTTTGAACTCAATTTGTAAGCGCTGCATAAAAGATACAATTTTTTTACTTTAACATTTAATAAGCTGAATGAAATATCTACGTATTCTCCAAATAATCCGATCGGACAAAAGTTATTTAAGAAAGTATGAGCTAAAACAAAGTGCTTGTACCAGCTATACAAGGGAGGCGGCCGAGCGCGAAACGCTAGCGCCATCTGTCGGGAATAATTTTAAAGCATGTGCCTATGTATATGTGTATGAATTTAACAAATTAAACTACACCAGAACATGGGTCGAAGGGTATCCCACTGTCGCGCGTTGCTTTTCTTACTGATTCTTGAAAATATTGTGAACAACAGACTTTGAAACTCAAAAGTTTCCTGCTAATTTACGGGTTGATTGACCAACTTTGATTTTCGCACTTAACAGCCCTTTTTTTTTGTTTGGCACTTTGTTTTGATATTCGACCAGGTATAATTTTATTTTTGGGGTCTTTTCTATTGCGGCTATGCTTTGAAATTCGAAAAAAGTGGCAAGAGAGATTGGTTTATCTTTACAAAAATCAATCATTTCACTGGTACTGAACCGTCCAAACAATTTAGCAACAGATTTATCTTGATTAAAAACTGCAGGTTAAAATAAGTATGACATTTCGATAGAAATACTGTTGGACTTAAGAAGTTAGTTAAGCGCCATCTGTGTGTTAATTTATGCACAAAAACTAACGTCTGAAATAAGTCTCCAATGTTTAGCGGACATACACGTACATATGTTATGTACCTTGATTTAACTTGCTACACATGTGTCTAGTAGAGAAAAAAACCTGAATCAAGTATAGGAAGGAGATTGAAGTTTAAAACTTGCAAGGGCATAAACCTTATAATTCTTGTGTATATTAATTTTTAAGCACATTATTATTTAATTAATTGTTGTACTGCATATTCTTTATTGATGAATTGCCGTTTCAATTACAGGAATTCCTAGTGTTAAAGATCTTGAAGCACAAATGACGAAAGTCGATTTGCGCGTTGAGTACGGAGGAAAGCCATGCACTAAAGAGAATGTTGAACAGAAAACTGAGAAAATGCTCACCAGAGATACAGAAGCTTTTTCAAAAACTATTGGAACAGTTGGGCTCACAAAACTCTCAGCCAGCTGCTGACGAATCATACAATCATTCAATGACATCAACTATGTCGACTGTTCGAGTTGCACATCGAGCACCCCCCAATATGCTGCCCCAAGAACAACATAGGTCGAGTGTTTGAGGAATCACAACCTAAGGAGGAGGATCTACAACAATCGATCAACCATCAACAACAGCATAACAAAAAGCACGATGTTCACATAAACCTGCTGCAGCAAGCACCGCATCTACAAAATCAATTACATCCCGCGTATGTGCAAGATCCAAACCTCTCTGCACATTTGTCTTTACATGACCGAAAACGAATGGAGGCTCAACATTTACTTCAGAGTAAGTATTATAACTTAGTATTATAACTTATCGCTGTAAATACCCAGCACTACAAGTATTGCTATGGGTATTGATAAAATGCACGTATAGTCAAGCGGTCATGCAGTAGCAAGCCAGCCGATGCTTCTGACGCGCTCGGATACCAGACAATGCGCAGTCTTTCTTCCGCTATTACAATACAACGTATGCGCTGGCTCGGACATGTCGTACGAAGCGAAGCTCCAGTGAAGAAGGTGTTCGAGACGTAAGTCGATGTTGGCGTAAGGCGGGGGACGACCGCGGCTTCGATGAAGTAGAACCTGGCTGCGCTTGGTGTAATAAATTTGAGGAGGTGCCATCCAATAAGTAGAAGAATTAAACACTAACTAGACTCTATACTCTCTCTGACATTGTCGTGATTTTGTATGCTGTATAATAATTTGGATATTTGTACATTCTAGGTGTTCTGCATGGAGATATTTCTTTGGAAACTTTAGAAAAGGAACTAAACAATCCGAACGTTGCAGCTCAATCGAGGGAGGTTATTGCAAATGTTCTATATGAATATTCAAATAACGGACGAAATGTAATACAACAAAAACTGAATTATTCGAATGGAATACACAATGCTATAAAAATGCATCCACTTTATAACAAAAGTACAGTTGATGGTATGTCCCCAATATTTTCAACTAGTTTCTGAATTATTTAAATTTGTTGTTTTTTCTTTTTTTATATTGTAGAAATGTTTACTCAGCACCAAGGAGGCATTGGTCAGCAAGCACCTGTACAACTTAGGCACACTATATCGCCGACGCCTTTGGCTTTTACCCCAACGTCCGTGTTAAGAAAGATGACAGCAGATAAAGAAAGCACTTCTAGCAATACGATTTTTTAATACACAGAATGCACAGAAGAAGCCGGTTTCGGTATCGCACAACAATATGTTGAATGATCCTGCGATAATGTCTGCCAATACAGGAATTAATCTGCAGCCTCGTATGATACTGGGTGGCAACTATGCCATGCAGCAGCAGCAGCAACAGCAGCATCCTTTAAATACAAATAATCCAAAGTAGCAACTAAACTACAACATCCACAATTATCCCAAGTCCGTTGTCAGCCACAAGTCAAGTGGTCTCCAGGGGCTAACATGCCACAAGCTAAATCGTTTGGTAAGTTAAGATCAAAACAGTTTATTATGTATTCTGGGCAACCTACTACATGAGCCATGAAAAGTCTCAGGATTCTTCAATATGAGATATCAATTAAAGTTGAACATGACTTATTCGTTCGTTTTTCATTGTGCGACTGACTTGATGCCGATGTGCGCTTCTCGCGGTTTCTAACGAAGAGGAGCCGATCGCTCACTCATGAAACACTTCGTGTTCTGGGGTCCCAGTCTCTGCATAGCATCAAATGAGTAGAGTCCGCTGTTTGAGTACTCTATATGTTCGATGCTTAGTGGCAGTAGTCCCGAGCTCAACTTTCCGGTCTATATGCAGTTTGTTAAAAAGTTTTTAAAATCTATAAAACTATTTTTATTGCCTCGGTTATTGTATTGAAAACTACATTACGTAAGATAAACAATTATTTTTCATTTGTTTCGCTTGCCTAAATAACATTTTTGAGTTCCACCACTTATCGATATTTTTGTTGCGATATTTATTAGTGTTGTAAATTGAAAAATAGTACGCTGGCTTAAACTTATTCAGCCGACTTTGATTTTGTATAGATTTTCAGCCTACAATTTATTTTCAGTTCATCTGGAGACAGGCCTTTAACAGGTGAATTGATATTTTGATGTCATATTCTATCTTTATTCAACAGAATTGCCTTCAAGGGTGATTATAGCGAGCCGCCAACATTTCGATCATAAATTTTGTATTACGATTTATCCTTTGCCTCAATTTGGGTATCAGTTTCGGCGATGACCTCTGCATTTTTCCTAACGAGCATTCTTTTGATAAAAGAGAATGTATGAAATAGTCGCTACGTTGAAGACGGCGTATGCGGAAGCAATTCGAAGGCCAATTCATGGTTTTTTGCCATAGTTTTTACCGATCTGTGACAGGGTGCATTGTCTTAGTAAAACAGCACTTTCTTTTTATAAATAGCCGTTTTTCGGCGATTGCATGCTTCAATTGGTGCAATAACGCTAATAATAGTCGCTGTTGATAGTCGTTCCCTTTTCTGGTTAGTAAATGAAAGTAATTCCATGCGCATCCTAAAACACAGACGCCATGACCTCGCCAGGCAACTATGCATGTTTCTACGCTGTAGCGGTTTCATCGTGTGTAGTCCCTAAATGAGTGTCGATTGGACTTGGGAGAGAAGCTATGTTTCATCCATTATCACTTTTGACGCAAAAACTGGGGCATATCTCCAAGCATTGTTACGAATCATCAACCCGTCGCTGTGATTTGTCAAAAGTGAGCCCACTCTGCACAGAGCTTTCTCATACTCAACTATAAGTGAATGATATGACGTACACGTTCCGTCGATATCTCCTGAGTGTCTGCTATATCATTAAATTTCAATTTGCGTCATTGGTTTTCACTGCATCACCGCCTTCGGTGCTCTTTTTAGAACCAATCTTGATGGTTCGTTTTCCTGGCGAGTTTTGGAAACTCGTTATCAAGCCAAAGTTTTTGCTTCACTTTCTTTCCCCCTTTTAAAAACGATATTTTATCAACACGCGAAATTCCTTTTATCCAGTTTGTTCACAATGGCAAAAGTTGATTCAACTGAAAATGCTATAACTCTCAAAACAATGATCCGACAATTGTCAAATTTATACACATCGCGTCTTTTAAAGGTTAGCGCCAACTTAAATATGGATTCAATTCTAGTAGCGCTATGTATGTTTCAGGCTGGGTACTTATCAATTGACCTTTTATCTATCTATTAGTTGATATTCAAAGTTTCGTAACATTTTTGATTATTAGTTTGAAAGATCTCAATTGCTTGAATGACCTTATCTTTCCTTAGCGATGTATGGATTCAATGCAAGTAATAGTACCATAACAGCAATTGAACAAATAAATAATAGAACCAAACCTCACACTTATCGCGGAGGACTTACAACATCTCCTACTTTGAGGGGTCTTTAGAGTTGCCTAATTGTTTTGGCAAAACCCTTCCCTTTTTTATTCTTCCTTGGCATGACAGAGAGTAAGCATCTTGTAGTATCCTGTGGTGTCTTCTTAGTCTATCACTATATCTGCCAGTGTGTCTTGAAGCCTGCTCTTCCACTGTCACGACCTGCAAATTCAGTTCACGAAGAAGGGTAGTGAAACGTACATAATATGGGCAGCTTTTTAATGGCACGATTTTGCAATACCTCATGTATTTGTTATTGGATTTTCCTTGCAGCAATACCCTGATCTGCACTCCATATAACCAGATCAGAGCTACGCAGTGATGTATACTGCTCTAAGTTTGGCTCTAATTGACATGGTGCTTTTAATGTGTTAATCAGCCATCTCAGTTGTTGCATTCTTTGGCCACGTCTCCGAGCCATAGCTTAAGTGTGAGCCACAGGTCAAATGTTTGCCTTGGCCTTGGTCTAGAGTTACGCCATCAAATTGTATGGGTGGGATGTGGGAATAAAGCAGGGTGAAACAACAAGGTGAACCAGGGATTGGTGGTCTTAGGCACCATGCAGCCAGTGTGGTAAGGTACTCTTAGAGTTGGATAGGCCAATGCTGCCTCAGTGCAGTACTTAAACTGTACAGCAGTGGAATATCATCAACGTAAGTGGCAAGTAGGGCTTTCCCAAGTGGGAGCTTCCATATGATACACATTTGGGCAAGGCAAATCTGCAGTATATTTAGAATGAATAAAGCAGCGGAACAATTGGTTCTTGCCAGCAGGCCACAATTCTTTTGAGAACATTGTCAACTATATCATCTTCACAAATTTTGAATATAGACTTCCATAAGATGTATGTTTCCTATCATATTGTAAAATTTTGCAGTGAGCTTCTATTTGTGACC
>JAEIGD010000165.1:0-136984 GCA_018903425.1 Zaprionus nigranus | reverse complement strand
CAATTTTCGAATTGGAATTTATATCCAGGGCCAGTTCAGCATAAAATAAATCGAGTTCTGTATTCTCTTTACCTTCTTTATATATTTTTAATAGTGATTTCTCTTGGTCTGTATGTTTTTCAGCATTTTCTAACTCTCCAATTTTTTTATCCCAAAGTAAAATATCTTCATTATGGGAGCTTATCTCTTCCATAACCTTGCGTTTCTGTAGCCTATAATGTCCATGAGCCATTGTGTTATGTAAATCTGATTAAATGACTCTTTTATCACCTTTACTATCAAGGACTACTTTTGAAATTAAGTACATGGTTAACAGATCTAATCACCGACATTGCACCTCTCGTTTTTCACCTTAACCCTTTAGATTTTTTTACTTCTTGGCCGCTAGAAACAAGAAATGAATACATTTTGAACGTAAGCCTACGAATTCACTCATAGGCTTCCATTCAACTCATCTTTAAAAACCTAAGCGTTTCTTGTTAACGCTGCTAAAACTATATTTATTTAAGAGATCTGTATGATAATCAGATGTATCAAATTTCATTGGAAGATCTTCACGTATATCAGCGTAAAAATCATCAGTTTTAATCGTGTATATGAAAGAGTCTGTATCCATATAGTTTAGGCTGTACAGATTCACCAAATTTCAGTTTCATATAATGGTAATGAAAATCGCACATATTCCATTTTGAAATGTCTAGTACAGCAAACCCTAAATAAATAGGCTTATCGTAATAAACATTTAACTTACACATTTGGAATGCGCAGAAATTATCATTAAAATATTTCACGCTATGGAAATTGCTTTAGCAATCAACGAGCGTGCGCAATCTCTTTTGCGTCCAGAGGAATTGGTTGGTGTTGCACTTTCCCATTCACTAATTAATTTCACATTAACCCTTTTCTCAACGTTTTCCTTAGTCTTGCCATAGACTGCGTTATTGAGAATTGAATCGTATACCTAAATGGATTTTAATTAATCCATTTTCTAGACACGGTTTTAGACACAGTGTCCTGTAATGGATAACATAGTTTGAATTATGTTCTAAGTCAGCTATTAACTTTTTATCATGTGAATTGGGAGTGGGTTTCTTGTTTTTCGGACAGAACGGAAGATCATTATGATTGTTATGAATCCAAAGGGGGTATTCTAGATCTACCTCAAGAATATATCCATATTCAGACTCATCGTCTATGCTAAAGACATCAAAGTCTTCTAGACTATCTAAGGTAACCACTCGAACCCACCATATGGTAACGGCTGTGACATTGTCTAACCATATAAATTATTAGCGTCCAAATATACCAGATATGAAGAATCTTTTGTATCATCATATTCCAGTAGATATTTATTATTCGCTTTCGTATATTTTTTGGTGCATTGCACTAGACCCCCACGTATACCTGATTGAATGAATCTATACATATCAATATCTGTAAGAAGATCCAATTCAATCTTGTTACTTTTTAACATGGCGTCCCAAGATAACCTTGGAGTAGTAAAAACCTGAGCAGGGTCTAGAGAGTATATGCTAATACATAATTGTCTGAAGTTTTTAAATGTGTCTGCCAATAGCAGAACATCAGTTTTCAAGTACAACTCTAAGTAGTCTTTTAGAGTTGTACATGAAAACTTGTTCCAGACATCTAGTGCATGTGCATAGCTTTCTTCTGAAGATTTGGATTCAGTTAAGTTACTGTAAAAAGCTTATCTTGGTGGTAGAGAAGTTTCTTCAGTCTATCAACTGAACTTAAAGTTCATAGGGAAACACACCCTTTTTAGGCATCAACTGAAACTGTGATTCGGACTCAAACATTTCTCTGGTAGTGGACATTTGTGAATCATCTAGGTTACACGCTAATTTATCTAACGAAGATGACATGAAACGGAAAGAATCTAGAAAACGAATCTCGAAATTCTTTCATCGGACATTGGAAGAAATTTTGAAACTGAAATATATTGTTCCTTATTGAGGAGTGTTTGTGGTGGCGGCAGTGGGAGATTCTTTCTTTCTTGGAGGTCGTAGGTGACGAAAATCTGTTGGCAAGGTGTAACCGACGCGAAAAACAATTCGAATATAAAAAGACAATGCGGGGCGCGTGGTGTTCACTTCACTTGGTGTATATTTTTCAACTGATTTGTACATAATCTATGTAGGTTTACTTAAACCTAACTTAACATAAATACTTGTATGTATGATAAAAGAGCGCGAGAGCCCTTGGTGCTCGCACTGTTTGCCGCTGCCTATGCTGCCTACTTTTCGGAGGCGAGTTTCGGCGTAAACATTCCGCCCCCCTTGCAATACTATTGCAAATAGATGGGGCCGGAATCTTTTGGAGGCCGCTGGAGGGGCTTGAGGGGCGATGGCGGACTACGTCTTGAAGACACCGGATAGTACCCAGCCAGAGTGTTCTGGGCCAACGGCAGCCCACCGTGGGACGGAACAAGCCTGGGAGGATTACGTCGCCATAGACGTCGGCCCCCAGAACAATGGAGACTCTGCTTAGCACATGGCACCGATTGTCCGCCAGCGTAATGCCCGGGTATCGAGTCTGGAGCTCCTTTCCGACATTCTGAGCCGGAGTCCTGATCTGAACTTCCTCCATCTTCAGAGTCACTGGGATGGAGAATGCTGGCGACACCCTTGACCTGAACAAGGCTCGGCAAAATCCATCTTCGGCGGAAAGGCTAAAGGCTTTTGCCAATGAGGGTGGGCATGCGGCTGTGTGGACTGCAAGCGTCCAACAGCACACGCACCTCGAAAATTTTGCCGGCCACGTCCAAGTTCACGATGGCCGTTGGCAGCATGCTGATTGCCACCGAGGGGATTGTCGCCAGGGACTCTGGAGGTGGAGGAGGCGGCGTGGATGGGACAGCGTTCTGCGTCTCGGCTGGAGTGGTGGTTGGGATATGGAGAAGCGTATGGTGGAGGGACAGGTGCCACCACTGCGACATGAACCATTAGAATGTTCATGTGCAAGGCAGTTGGGCAGTATTTGTGTGATCAAAAGTGCCCGAAGGACGCTTTCCGCAGCCAGACGCAGGAACCTCTGGCACTTCTTCAGGGCTTGGACTCCTTTTGCATACTCGGCATCTAAAGGAGTTCACCTCTTTTGGCTTCGATGGTGTCCTCGCGCTTGGGTGGTCATCCACTTATCTGGAAAGGAGGTGGATACGAAATATATATATTATATGTGTATATATGGATATAATATATATAAATTTGATATATATATATAAATTATATATATATATATAGAGTGGGCAAAGGAGAACTCGTCCGTATGTCCGTATACCTAGAGTCTTTGCTTTTGAGTTCTTCCCATTGGAGGACGGACTGGAGGCGTTGAGAACAACGCGAACTTTCGTAGTGGTGCTCTCAGGTTTGAAAACAGCATGATGAGGGAGATAAAAATTGTTGCAGTCGTTACTCGGAGAGACAGGCCTCATATGGCCTAAATCTGAATAATCCTGAATAGTGGAGTCGTACTGCTCATTTAAAGGAAAGTTCCTCTTTAAACGATATTCGTTCCTGAGAAACTGAGCGAGTGCGATGGACTTTGAATGTCGAAAGTTTCAGGATTTTTGAATGGGAGAGTAACGACATATCTGCCCTCTTTGGAAGTGGTGCAAAAAGCCTGTTTTCGCACTCTGATTTCGAAACTTTTACCAGCTTGGCTGGTAGATCTTCCACAACCGGAAACTTGGTGAGAAGATCATCAAGCCTTTGTTCTGTGCTGATCTTGATCCTCGTTGAAAAGGACGAAATGGTCGTAGGATTCGACTTGGCTACTGGTCCAGTGAGGACCCAGCCGAATATGGTCTCTTGACCGAGCAGGGTTCCAAAATCTTGGACAGAGCCACTCTTCATGATAGATGGGAGAATATCGGCTCCTAGGAGCACGTCTATCGGAGAGCTCTGGTGGAAGTGCGGATCAGCGAGTTGGAGGTTTGGCAGGTCCTTCAGAAGTTCTTGTGAAATTGTGTAGGATGGAAGGTTGCCTGCCAATTGGGGGAGAACAAAGGCTTCAGTTATTAGCTGTAACCTGGGAATCAGCGGGGAGGCAATCTGGAAGTGGCACAACTTTTGTGGATTGGCTGAGATGGCTTGATTTAAGCCAGCTACTTGAACCTTGCACGGCTTGGTAGGAGGGCTGTATGATGTTAAACATCCGTTCGGAAATGAACGTAGCCTCTGATCCAGGATCGATCAGTGCACGTGCCTTATAAGTTAAGCCCAAATGGCAAATATTTATAAGAGCAGTGCCGAGAAGAACACCTTGTGTGTTCGCCGTGAAGTAATTTTGAATACTAGTCGTTGGAGGAGTGGACTGTATATTCGAATTGGGAGTTGGAACAGAATCTGCTGAAGAGGGCGCGGTAGGAGGGGTGCCACGATGCAGACTGTCTGTATTGTGGCGACCCTTGCACGTAAAACATTTATGTTGACTCGTGCAATCTTTAAGGATGTGTCCTCTTGCGAAGCAGTTCAGACGCTACCTGCTCTTGAAATTGGACCTGTGGCCATTCATCAACACCATTTGGATCCCGTATGGCATCTGCATTCAATGAATCTACTCCATATCAATCTTTCTTGCCCAAATACAATGAATGTTACTTTCCCAGGGCAACCTTGAGTAGTAAAAGCCTGAGCAGGGTCTAGAAGTATATGCTAATACATAATTGTCTGAAGTTTTCAAATGAGTCTAACCAGCTCGAACTTTTTGTACATTGAAAAGCTGTCACCTGACGCTGGCTCCAACGCTAGTCTCTTAGAAGATTTGGTTCAGTTAAGTTCACTGTAAAAAGCTTATTTGGTGGTAGAGAAGTTTCGTCAAGTCTCGTCAACTGAACTTAAAGTCAAGGGAAACACCCCCTTTTTGGCATCAACTGAACATGATTCGACCACTAACATTTCTCTGGTAGTGGACATTTGTGAATCATCTAGGTTACACGCCAAATTATCTAACGAAGATGACATGAAACGGAAAGAATCTGAAAACGAATCTCTAAATTCTCTTCCATGGACATTGGAAAATTTAAACTGAAATATATTGTTCGTTTGCTGAGGAGTGTTTTGTGGTGGGGAGGGATTTCCTTCCTTCTGGGGGTCGTGTGGAGACGAAAATCTGTTGGCAAGGTGTAACCGACGCGAAAAACAATTCGAATATAAAAAGACAATGCGGGGCGCGTGGTGTTCACTTCACTTGGTTATTTTTTTCAACTGATTTGTACATAATCTACTGTAGGTTTACTTAAACCTAACTTAACATAAATACTTGTATGTATGATAAAAGAGGCGCTCGGATGACTCGCACTGTTTACGCGCTGCCTATGCTGCCTACTTTTCGGAGGCAGTTTCGGGGAACATGCCAATTGCCCTGCAAATCGATGGGGGCGGAATCTTTTTGGAGGCCGCTGGAGGGGCTTGAGGGGCGATGGCGGACTACGTCTTGAAGACACCCAAGGATAGTACCCAGCCAAACAGAGTGTTCTGGGCCAACGGCAGCCCACCGTGGGACGGAACAAGGCTGGGGAGGATTACGTCGCCATAGACGTCGGCCCCAAGAACAATGGAGACTCTGTTTAGCACATGGCACCGATTGTCCGCCAGCGTAATGCCCGGGTATCGAGTCTGGAGCTCCTTTCCGACATTCTGAGCCGGAGTCCTGATCTGAATTTCCTCCATCTTCAGAGTCACTGGGATGGAGAATGCTGGCGACACCCTTGACCTGAACAAGGCTCGGCAAAATCCATCTTCGGCGGAAAGGCCAAAGGCTTTTGCCAATGAGGTGGGCATGCGGCTGTGTGGACTGCAAGCGTCCAACAGCACACGCACCTCGAAAATTTTGCCGGCCATGTCCAAGTTCACGATGGCCGTCGGCAGCATGCTGATTGCCACCGAGGGATTGTCGCCAGGGACTCTGGAGGTGGAGGAGGGGGCGTGGATGGGACGGCGTTCTGCGTCTCGGCTGGAGTGGTGGTTGGGATATGGAAAAGCGTATGGTGGCCTTCCCGCATGAGCGACAGGTGCCACCACTGCGACATGAACCATTAGAATGTTCATGTGCAAGGCAGTTCGGGCAGTATTTGTTGATCAAAAGACGCAGGAACCTCTGGCACTTCTTCAGGGCTTGGACTCCTCTGCATACGCGGCATCTAAAGGAGTTCACCCTTTTTTGGCTTCGATGGTGTCTGCGCTTTGGGTGGTGCCATCTCACTTATCTGAAAGGAGGTGGATACGAAATATATATATTATATGTGTATATATATATGGATATAATATATATAATTGGATATATATATATAAATGATATATATATATATAGAGTGGGAAAGGAGAACTCGTCCGTATGTCGGATATCCTAAATTTAAGTTCTTCCCATTGGAGGACGGACTGGAGGCGTTGAGAACAACGCGAACTTTCGTAGTGGTGCTCTCAGGTTTGAAAACAGCATGATGAGGGAGATAAAAATTGTTGCAGTCGTTACTCGGAGAGACAGGCCTCATATGGCCTAAATCTGAATAATCCTGAATAGTGGAGTCGTACTGCTCATTTAAAGGAAAGTTCCTCTTTAAACGATATTCGTTCCTGAGAAACTGAGCGAGTGCGATGGACTTTGAATGTCGAAAGTTTCAGGATTTTTGAATGGGAGAGTAACGACATATCTGCCCTCTTTGGAAGTGGTGCAAAAAGTCTGTTTTCACACTCTGATTTCGAAACTTTTACCAGCTTGGCTGGTAGATCTTCCACAACCGGAAACTTGGTGAGAAGATCATCAAGCCTTTGTTCTGTGCTGATCTTGATCCTCGTTGAAAAGGACGAAATGGTCGTAGGATTCGACTTGGCTACTGGTCCAGTGAGGACCCAGCCGAATATGGTCTCTTGACCGAGCAGGGTTCCACAAATCTTGGATACAGAGCCACTCTTCATGATAGATGGGAGAATATCGGCTCCTAGGAGCACGTCTATCGGAGAGCTCTGGTGGAAGTGCGGATCAGCGAGTTGGAGGTTTGGCAGGTCCTTCAGAAGTTCTTGTGAAATTGTGTAGGATGGAAGGTTGCCTGCCAATTGGGGGGAGAACAAAGGCTTCAGTTTTTAGCTGTAACCTGGGAATGAGCGGGGAGCCAATCTGGAAGTGGCACAACTTTTGTGGATTGGCTGAGATGGCTTGATTTAAGCCAGCTACGTGAACTTGCACGGCTTGGTAGGAGGGCTGTATGATGTTAAACATCCGTTTGGAAATGAACGTAGCCTCTGATCCAGGATCGATCAGTGCACGTGCCTTATAAGTTAAGCCCAAATGGCAAATATTTATAAGAGCAGTGCCGAGAAGAACACCTTGTGTGTTCGCCGTGAAGTAATTTTGAATACTAGTCGTTGGAGGAGTGGACTGTATATTCGAATTGGGAGTTGGTGCAGAATCTGCTGAAGAGGGCGAGGTAGGAGGGGTGCCACGATGCAGGACTGTATTGTGGCGACCCTTGCACGTAAAACAATTATGTTGACTCGTGCAATCTTTAAGGATGTGTCCTCTTGCGAAGCAGTTCAGACACAACTTCTGCTGTTTGATGAAATTGGACCTTTCATCAACAGCCATTTGACCCCACGTATACCTGATTGAATGAATCTATACATATCAATATCTGAAAGAAGATCCAATTCAATCTTGTTACTTTTTAACATGGCGTCCCAAGATAACCTTGGAGTAGCAAAAACCTGAGCAGGGTCTAGAGTATATGCTAATACATAATTGTCTGAAGTTTTCAAATGTGTCTGCCAATAGCAGAACATCAGTTTTCAAGTACAACTCTAAGTAGTCTTTTAGAGTTGTACATGAAAACTTGTTCCAGACATCTAGTGCATGTGCATAGCTTTCTTCTGAAGATTTGGATTCAGTTAAGTTACTGTAAAAAGCTTATCTTGGTGGTAGAGAAGTTTCTTCAAGTCTATCAACTGAACTTAAAAGTTCATAGGGAAACACACCCTTTTTGGCATCAACTGAAACTGTGATTCGGACTCAAACATTTCTCTGGTAGTGGACATTTGTGAATCATCTAGGTTACACGCTAATTTATCTAACGAAGATGACATGAAACGGAAAGAATCTAGAAAACGAATCTCTAAATTCTTTTTATCGGACATTGGAAGAAATTTTGAAACTGAAATATATTGTTCCTTATTGAGGAGTGTTTGTGGTGGCGGCAGTAGGATCTTCTTTCCTTCTGGGGGGTCGTAGGTGGAGACGAAAATCTGTTGGCAAGGTATAACCGACGCGAAAAAACAATTCGAATATAAAAAAAGACAATGCGGGGCGCGTGGTGTTCACTTCACTTGGTGTATATTTTTCAACTGATTTGTACATAATCTATGTAGGTTTACTTAAACCTAACTTAACATAAATACTTGTATGTAGGATAAAAGAGCGTGAGAGCCCTTGGTGACTCTCGCACTGTTTACGCCGCTGCCTATGCTGCCTACTTTTCGGAGGCGAGTTTCGGCGTAAACATTCCGCCCCCTTGCAATACTATTGCAAATAGATGGGGCCGGAATCTTTTTGGAGGCCGCTGGAGGGGCTTGAGGGGCGATGGCGGACTACGTCTTGAAGACACCGGAT
The DNA here is from genome assembly GCA_018903425.1 of Zaprionus nigranus. Lineage (NCBI taxonomy): Eukaryota > Metazoa > Arthropoda > Insecta > Diptera > Drosophilidae > Zaprionus > Zaprionus nigranus. The sequence continues at coordinate 128,365 of JAEIGD010000165.1, read as the reverse complement.
AGTACCCAGCCAAACAGAGTGTTCTGGGCCAACGGCAGCCCACCGTGGGACGGAACAAGGCCTGGGAGGATTACGTCGCCATAGACGTCGGCCCCCAGAACAATGGAGACTCTGTTTAGCACATGGCACCGATTGTCCGCCAGCGTAATGCCCGGGTATCGAGTCTGGAGCTCCTTTCCGACATTCTGAGCCGGAGTCCTGATCTGAATTTCCTCCATCTTCAGAGTCACTGGGATGGAGAATGCTGGCGACACCCTTGACCTGAACAAGGCTCGGCAAAATCCATCTTCGGCGGAAAGGCCAAAGGCTTTTGCCAATGAGGTGGGCATGCGGCTGTGTGGACTGCAAGCGTCCAACAGCACACGCACCTCGAAAATTTTGCCGGCCACGTCCAAGTTCACGATGGCCGTCGGCAGCATGCTGATTGCCACCGAGGGGATTGTCGCCAGGGACTCTGGAGGTGGAGGAGGCGGCGTGGATGGGACGGCGTTCTGCGTCTCGGCTGGAGTGGTGGTTGGGATATGGAAAAGCGTATGGTGGCCTTCCCCGCATGAGCGACAGGTGCCACCACTGCGACATGAACCATTAGAATGTTCATGTGCAAGGCAGTTCGGGCAGTATTTGTTGATCAAAAGTGCCCGAAGACGCTTTCCCGCAGCCAGACGCAGGAACCTCTGGCACTTCTTCAGGGCTTGGACTCCTCTGCATACGCGGCATCTAAAGGAGTTCACCCCTTTTGGCTTCGATGGTGTCTGCGCTTTGGGTGGTGCCATCTCACTTATCTGGAAAGGAGGTGGATACGAAATATATATATTATATGTGTATATATATATGGATATAATATATATAAATTGGATATATATATATAAATGATATATATATATAATAGAGTGGGCAAAGGGAGAACTCGTCCGTATGTCCGTATACCTAGAGTCTTTGCTTTTAAGTTCTTCCCATTGGAGGACGGACTGGAGGCGTTGAGAACAACGCGAACTTTCGTAGTGGTGCTCTCAGGTTTGAAAACAGCATGATGAGGGAGATAAAAATTGTTGCAGTCGTTACTCGGAGAGACAGGCCTCATATGGCCTAAATCTGAATAATCCTGAATAGTGGAGTCGTACTGCTCATTTAAAGGAAAGTTCCTCTTTAAACGATATTCGTTCCTGAGAAACTGAGCGAGTGCGATGGACTTTGAATGTCCGTATTCGAAAGTTTCAGGATTTTTGAATGGGAGAGTAACGACATATCTGCCCTCTTTGGAAGTGGTGCAAAAAAGTCTGTTTTCACACTCTGATTTCGAAACTTTTACCAGCTTGGCTGGTAGATCTTCCACAACCGGAAACTTGGTGAGAAGATCATCAAGCCTTTGTTCTGTGCTGATCTTGATCCTCGTTGAAAAGGACGAAATGGTCGTAGGATTCGACTTGGCTACTGGTCCAGTGAGGACCCAGCCGAATATGGTCTCTTGACCGAGCAGGGTTCCACAAATCTTGGATACAGAGCCACTCTTCATGATAGATGGGAGAATATCGGCTCCTAGGAGCACGTCTATCGGAGAGCTCTGGTGGAAGTGCGGATCAGCGAGTTGGAGGTTTGGCAGGTCCTTCAGAAGTTCTTGTGAAATTGTGTATAATGGAAGGTTGCCTGCCAATTGGGGGGAGAACAAAGGCTTCAGTTTTTAGCTTTAACCTGGGTATGAGCGGGGAGCCAATCTGGAAGTGGCACAACTTTTGTGGATTGGCTGAGATGGCTTGATTTAAGCCAGCTACTTGAACTTGCACGGCTTGGTAGGAGGGCTGTATGATGTTAAACATCCGTTCGGAAATGAACGTAGCCTCTGATCCAGGATCGATCAGTGCACGTGCCTTATAAGTTAAGCCCAAATGGCAAATATTTATAAGAGCAGTGCCGAGAAGAACACCTTGTGTGTTCGCCGTGAAGTAATTTTGAATACTAGTCGTTGGAGGAGTGGACTGTATATTCGAATTGGGAGTTGGTGCAGAATCTGCTGAAGAGGGCGCGGTAGGAGGGGTGCCACGATGCAGGAGTGTATTGTGGCGACCCTTGCACGTAAAACAATTATGTTGACTCGTGCAATCTTTAAGGATGTGTCCTCTTGCGAAGCAGTTCAGACACAACTTCTGCTGTTTGATGAAATTGGACCTTTCATCAACAGCCATTTGGAGAAAGCGCGGACACAGACGTATTGGATGGTTCTCCTTTGAGCAAAGTTTGCAGGTTTGTGGTTTGCCTACAACCTTTGTCTCAAAGGAGTTGACCTTCCTCGTAGGAGGCTCCTTTCGAGCAGGTTTGGGACTATTCTGTGCGCTTGTAGTAGGTTGTACGTCCTCTATCGCTTCTAATGTGCGATATCGCTCTGAAAGGAAATCTGACATTTCCTTCCACGACGGAATTTCAGCCTTGTTTAGTACTGACTGCTCCCAAAGTGACAACATCAGCCTTGGGAGTTTAGACGAGCATAGGAAGACTAGAAGGCAATCCCAGTTCTCTGTGCTGATTTTGGAGTGGTCTAGAGCCGTTAAGCAACTTTCAATAGTGCTTTGAAGGATTTGGATGGCGGCTCCAGACTCGTGAGAAACTGACGGAAGGTTGAAAAGAATCTTAAGTTGTCTATTGACTAACAACCTCTTATTTTCGAACCTGTCCGTCAAGTTTCTCCAAGCAGAGGGAGAAACCCTCATTCGTGAGAGGGGATTTGGAAACGATTGCCTTCGCTTCTCCACTGGTCTTCGCATTTAAATGGAATAATTTCTCGATCTGACTTAAGCCGGGATCGGAAATGTAGACCGCTGTGAAGAGATCACGGAAAGTTGGCCATTTAAGGTAGTCACCGCTGAAAACTTCAGCATCGAAAGGTGGTGACCGGTAGCTTCGTGGGTGGAAGGCTACTTGTTGTGCTGCAGGTGCTGGAGTGGGAGCCGTTGCGGTCTCTATACTCTCATTTAATTGAGAGGCAAGTTCCTCGTATATGGAGTAGCAGTGGTCATACCGCATTTGCATGGCGATCTTGTCCGCAGCATTCGTCTCCGTTTGAGACAATGCGTTGGAACAGAGTTCATATTTGAGCTCTACGGCAGTCCATAAGGATCGAAGCTGCTCAAGACGCACTCTGTGAGTGTGAAGTGAGGCTGTAGGAGAATTTTGAATCCTAGCTTCGAACTGCGTGAGCTTATCGGAAGCGTTAATGAACTCTTGGAGTGCCATTTTTATTGCCAGTGAAATCTGATGACCAACTGCACGAGTGATTGGAGGAGTGTGCACCGAAATTTTTGGCACCTGACTAACCTTAGATGTGACCGGAGTTACAACTTTCCGTAATGAGGAGGGAGAAGGTATTCTACCAAGAAGGGAACTTTGAAGAGAGCTGGAGCGTCTATGCTTAGTCGTGGGTACAACAAGGTGTTTCTTGGTGTCTTAACTATCAATTGGCATAACAGGCTTTCAAAAAAGCGAGAAAAATGCAATTGATGCTAGTGACGGAACCAGAAACGTGAAAGAGAAGAGCGTAGAAAATTGGACGAACAGAAATTCTTGTTTGAACAATAAACAAGAATATTAGACAAACGATTGGAAATTTTATCGAATCTATTGAGCGAGTGATAATAATTATCGAAACAATTATTATACTCAGCATGAAATTCTGAGAAAAAGATGTAAAATAATTTATTTTCCAATAATAAATTATACTGTGAAAAAATAAGTAAATAATTATTTATTAGTAGGATATCTTTTCTCAGACGGAGGAAAATATATTCGATAATTTTTTGCAATGTTACAGCGCTTTGTAATACCACAACACAGTGCACAATAAGACGATAAATAAATATAAGTGACTTTAAAAGTCACGGTTGCCCACCAAGTAATATTTTTAAAAATTTGAGCTAGTGCAGCCCTGGAACGATAACACTGGAGTGAATGTAAAAAGTGGTGGTCGGTCGATTGTGATCGAACTGCGATCACTAAGGCAAACTGCGATCACTAGACTGACAAAGGTTAACAAAGAAATTATAAAATATTTCTTTGTATTATATTAAGTGTTTAATTTAAGTGTTTCATAAAATAATGTAATAATGTAATAAAACGATGTAATATAATGTATCTATGTGTTTTAGTTAGATATTTAATTGTAAGAACATATGTATCTGTGTAGTGCAGCCGAAATATTGCTGCCGGCAAAGTGTATGTAATGTGTATTTTATATGTTTACATTAATAAATAAATAAATGTGAAAGAAATGCAGTGTTATTTTTTATTTGGAATTAAATTTTGGACAGGAGGTACAATTGCCGCTTGAGGTTTGGACCTTGGCAATGTATTTTAATGGGCAACGTAAGTATGTAATATGTAATTTGGAGAGTGTATGTACCTTTGTTCTTAAGGAAAGCGTAGGAGAAGGTACATACATATATGTGGCAGAGGTTTGTAAGTAGAATTAGATGGATAAACCGTGTGTAATTGGTGATTCGTATTTCCGTACATCTGTATGTAAGTATGTGCTTACTGATGCAGCAACATATGTACATACATACAGAGATACCGGTGACGCAAATTGCGAGGTTAGGGTAAATTAAATTAAAATTAATTAGAAAAGATCTTTCTTTTCACAAAGGAACAATTACACACAGTCCTCTGCCGCATAAAAATAAGTATAAAATTTAGTACATATCTGGGGGGGATCCTGACGAGATGCCGATGAACGTAGTTCGAGCGGAGCGAGCGGATGAAAATCCAACGACGTGGTGTATGTAAAATATATCCGGCTCGAAGGACCAATGTTTGTGGTGGCGGCAGTAGGATCTTCCTTCCTTCTGGGGGATCGTAGGTGGAGACGAAAATCTGTTGGCAAGGTGTAACCGACGCGAAAAACAATTCGAATATAAAAAGACAATGCGGGGCGCGTTGTGGTCACTTCACTTGGTGTATATTTTTCAACTGATTTGTACATAATCTATGTAGGTTTACTTAAACCTAACTTAACATAAATACTTGTATGTAGGATAAAAGAGCGCGAGAGCCCTTGGTGACTCTCGCACTGTTTACGCCGCTGCCTATGCTGCCTACTTTTCGGCGGCGAGTTTCGGCGTAAACAAGGAGCACTACGCTAAGTTGTCCAGGTATATTTCCCAACTCATTAATAAACAAGTGATAATCATACCTAGTGAAATTATGAAAAAATACTGGTATAAAACTAGTATAAAATGGTATAAAACTATTTTAAGTTACAGGAAGTGAAATTATGAAAAACTACTGGTATAAAACTAAGTACTTTATATTTTAAGTTACAGGAATTGTGTGCAGCAATCCTGAATTTACCTGTGAAATGGCAATGATCTCTAACTCTATCTTCTAACAGGGGTGCTGCAAACTCAACTTCGTCATCAAACATTTTTAGATAAATACCAATCATAAATATTTGTGAGATTTTCTACTAAGCTACCTATAAATGCTGATGATTCACTTGTTTCTAACTTAAAGCTACTTAACTCATTATTATATGCACACTTTATAAAGTATTCATATGATATGGGTAAATGAAAATTAATATCTATCATTTTATCACTCACACTATTATTCTTCGGTTGAAGAATGGCTTCGAAATCAGCGTAGACGGCGAATGGTACCTTAACTTCCTTCTGGTAGTTCTTATAACTCACTTGTTTCTAACTTAAAGCTACTTAACTCATTATTATATGCACACTTTATAAAGTATTCATATGATATGGGTAAATGTAAATTAATATCTATCATTTTATCACTCACACTATTATTCTTCGGTTGAAGAATGGCTTCGAAAATCAGCGTAGACGGCGAATGGTACCTTAACTTCCTTCTGGTAGTTCTTATAACGAAGAACTGTATTTTTCCAGTGGGTAGTTGACACACCTTCTTGCTGCAGAGCTCGTGATGACGACCCTGTTGTCTCACTCGAAGAATGGTTGAAACAAATATTGCAGAACCATTGTCTGCACTTGTGAGCTCCAGTCTGTGATCTTACGAATCTATGAAGAAAATGTATAAATCAAATTAGTATAATTATAAGTACTAAAATTCATATATTTTTTTTTTTCTATGTGTACTTAATGTGAAAGATTCCTAATCCAGGTGTAGTGAGCCTTCTCATCACTTTCCAGTAAGAACATGTTGATGTGATGCCGTTTCACGTCTTTTGGATAGAAGATGGGTGGATTGTGGCATGCTAGTTGATTGAGTGGTGCGATCTTCGCTAAATTATTGACCGATTGGGACCCTAGGTGCGGCTAGCTTACAATCGTATTGGGGGATTCGTTGGTTAAATAATAAAGCCTTCACTCGATCGGAAAGCCACGTTGAATTAAATTTATAGTCCCGTGCCTATTACGTGGATGAATAAGATTTATAATGAATGCATGATAAAATTTAAAAGAAAGAACGAAATTCGGAGAGCTCATGCGTGTATGATGCTGCTATGGCAGTATATCTAATGGAAATGAGGCTACACTGATGGTATAGTAGCCCGCCTCTGTACCCACCCTCCATGATTTACCTTTGGCATTATATAGTAAATCCCTATTTTAAATGTTACCCTTTCATTATACCCTTCGCCTTTTCACATAAGGATACCTATTTTTATTTTACCAAAACATTATAATAATTTTATTCATTTAATTATAAGATGAAAGACCGTATATATGGCCATGCTATATTTAATTTAAATTTCCTGTTTCAATTGCTAATTTTAATTTAATTCATTTAATATCAACTTGTTTACTTTCATAATTCATATTGTATTCTAATTCATACTATAATTTCGTTTAATTCTATATTTTATTTCTGTTTCACTAATTTAATTTTACTAAACTTTTATGGCATGTAACTTTCATTTTATTGTCTTTCATATTTAATGTGTTTCTTTTAGTTCTCTCATTTCATTTATGTAGGGATTGTGCAATTTATAGGGTTAATATATGTATGTAATTATTGGTATATGTTCATATAAGTAAGTGTGAAAATAATAAGTTCACTTACCCAAATCCATCCTATGAGCTCAGAGGAATTGTTGTTGGGATTAAATTATTTCTTAATGAACTGACATAAATTTCAATTGTTTTATGGTTGCACTTTTCTTGATATAGTTTGTAGATATATAGATGTATGTGTTGATGTATATAGTTGTTGATGTATACGTGTTGATGTACATATGTCGATATACATGTGTTGATGTACATAGATGTAGATTATAGATGTAAGTGCAGATTATAGATGTAGAGGTTATATTTTTTTCTTCTCCCGGTTTTGGCAGGGCGAGTCAGCGAGGTTATGCGTTCGCTGCTCTCCAAGATTTTCCAATTGCCAACACAGCCGCCAAGCACTCACGTTCGGTAACGCTATAATTGCGTTGAGCCGTGTTTAATTTTTGGACATAAATGCCACTGGGCGTTCAACATTGTCATGTGAAAGCTGCACTAACACAGCACCCACCCCACAATCACTTGCGTCGCAATGTACGAAGAATTTCTTAGAAAAATCCGGGTTTTGAAGTACCGGTGCCGATGTGATTACATTCTTCAAGTTTTGGAAAGCAGTCTCCGCTGCGTCTGTCCATAATAATTTCTTTTCAGTTGATAGGACTTCAGTAATCGGGAAGACTAGTTCAGAGAAGTTGCTGATGAATCTCCGATACCATCCAATGTAGCAGCGACTCTAATAAAAAAAAAATTATATTGAAGAATTGAAGGAGAGAAAAATAAATTTATAAAAGCTCCCTAAAAGTATGCTATGAAGTATGCAAAAATATTTGAAGTAGTTGGCTACACTATTAGACCTATGGGCCAATTGTAATTAGGAAAAAAATACCTAGAGATCACCAAGGGCCTAGAAGGAAGCAGAGCTTGAGAAAAGAAAGTGCAAGTCAGCATAAGCGAAAGAAGTGGCGCCCGAGAAAGGCTGAAAAGTGAAAACGAATAAAATAGAAAAATCTTTAAAAGTGGCGGGAGACATCTCAAAAGAAATTCAAGGAAAGCGCTGGAGTTTTCAACATCCTCGGGTAAACTCTTAGTGGCTTAAATAAATGCCAAAATAACTAAAAAAAAAAAATATACATTTTGTCAGAATTACACTAACTGGGACCTGGCAGACAAATGGACAGAGAGCAAGAGCCCGTCACCGAAAAAAAATCCCGGTCAGGGTAGATTCAACAGACGTTCAACAAGCATCGGCAGATCGAAGAACTCAGCCGAAATCCTCATTTAAATTTAGTGAAAAATAAGCCCAACAAAAAGCAATATTTACAAGAATAGGCCTTGCAACTCCGCTAAGACGGAGTAGCAATTTTATAAATCAAAATGCCAATTTCACGCTTAACGATTACTCAGTCTATATAGACCCATAAAAAAAAAATGAGTCAGTAAATAAATGAACCCATTTTAAAGAAAATAAAATTGTCTGTAAGAGCCCTACGTCAGCCACGATCAACTCTTTAGAATGGATATATTGGTCTGATAGTTACCTAAAGTTTTAAAGAATATTTTGAGAGCGGAAGGAATAAGTTAGTAATAATAGAAATAATAATAATAGGAATAATTATATAAAATGTCCATTTAAATTATCGTTTTTTTTTTGTTATCTTTAGTAATATTTAAATTAATTAATTTACTTATTAATATAAAATACTATTCACTTAGAGTTGTTAGTCTTTTCCCCTTTTAATGTCGCGAATGCCTAGGTTAAAATTGTTGGTTGCTTTAATACTCTAATTTTATAAATTTTAAGCAAACAGGTGCCGAGCCAGAGATCGATCTTTCGCCGACGGAATCACCGTAAGTCCAATCTTTTTATTAATAATGTTTAAAATATAGAGTAAAGCAACTAGAAATCATACAGTTTAATCACCAATACAAAATCCGAAATTTAGTAAAGATTGAGAATTTCAAACCAACGCCTCTAGACTGTGGCAAAAAGAAAAAGTCACAACCAAAGTGAACAATCAAAACAAATAATTTTTAAACAAGCAAATATTTTGAAACTGATAAAATGGAAATTAATAGTTTAACGGAATTATTTAGAATTTAGAAAAGCGAATTAAAATTATAATGTTTTAAAATTTTAAAAAGTTGAACTCAATGCTAACGCTCCCGCTTTCGTAGGTAAAAGGGGTCACCTGAACTAAAAGTTCAAAGGAGGTGATCATGGTTGGGTGGGCAAAAGCGGACTCCTTCAACACCTAAGTTCGCCTGCATACCATCTAGGCTGCTATCCTCTATCCTTTCTTTCTTTCTTTCTTTAATCATGTTTATCTGTCTTCTCTTCCGGTTTTGTAAATTCTAGTTGCTTTTGTCGCAGCACGTTTTTTCTTGATTTTTGTTATTATTGTTAGCTATGATGTGTGAACAAGACCTCCACCCCCAAAGACGACGAGCTAGAGCCGGAAATTAACAACGTGCAAAGCTTCACACAACATAATCAACCGATCCCCATTAAATAATAATAATAAAAATAAGTGGCGCCCAACGTCGTGGCTGCATTGAATTAAAATTAATTCAATGTGACTCACAGACAGATATGATCAATCTATTTTTCTATAACTTTCATTTTTTTTTCACAATTGATCAATAATAAGTTTCTTAACCTCCTGGAAATAGTTAGACTGAAAAATTTTTCCCTTCCTACCACGGTTTAGGAACTTGTTTAATTGATTACTTAGGGACAATGAAGTGAGTAAACAATCTATTGAGAAAATAGGATGATTTTAGCTTAGGCTAATCACCTGGCCATAGATCAAATACAAACAACATTGGACTTTCTATCTAATAACAGTATTTTGATAATAGATTCTTGGAGTTTAGGAGAAAAGTTTCAGAACTAAGCACTAACCAAGAGGAAGTGTCAAAATGCTGGAATTATTTCAGCTAATGGAATTTGTGACTTGTCACGAACTACATCAGCGTATTCAATAAATAAGAAAACCTGATCCTCAAAGAGTGATACACATAGAACCAATTGCAGCCATGAATTTCATCGAGAATGTTTATCAACTCATTTTAAAGTGACGCGTGTCCAGTTTGTAACATAACATGCCGTCCATCTAAGAGTACGTCAGCCAAGAAAACCGTGACTCATAATACACGATGGCAAAGCAGAATGGCGAATGAGAGAGGAGCAGAAGAAACGGAAATAGCTAGTCACGGGATAGAAAAAAGACCAAGCACATCTAGAGCCGCTTTCCAAGATATGGAAACTCGACTACTTAATTCTCTCATAGAGAAAATGTCCGAGTTAATCCAAAATACTGTGGTAGAGTGTGTGCAGCGCTTAATGGTCCCTCAAGCACAAGCGATTTCTAGTAGGGGGATTCTCCTCAGGAAAGAGCCGATCTACCAGATGAAACGCGTTATAATCAAGGTACATCAAGAGGAACTTCACAGCATTCAGTGAGAAGTGCTGCCTCAGATGCTGCCTCAAAGGCCAGATAAAGTTGTACATATACTTAACGCCTGGAAAGTCAAGTTTTCAGGAGTTGGGGTGTCAGTTGACAACTTCATTTATAGAGTTGAGGCCCTTACCCACCAAACATTAGGTGGAAACTTCGAAGTGCTTTGCTCTAATATAAGTGTTTTATTTGAAGGAAAGGCAACTGAGTTTTATTGGCGACATCACAAAGTGGTAAAGCATGTACGATGGGATATACTTTGTGATGCACTGCGACTACAGTTTAGGCAAGAACGGGACGATAGTGACGTAGAGGAGGTAATCCGGAACAGAAAACAGAAGGTCAATGAGTCTTTTGATTTGTTTTACGAAGGCATTTCGAGCCTGTTAGATCAGCTAGAACAGCCATGGTCAAACAGAAAACTCGTCAAGATACTCAAAAACAATTTACGACCAGAAATCCGCCACGAAATTTTAAATCTGGAAATAGGGACTGTCACTGAGCTTCGAGAAATTTGTCGACGCAGAGAAGCGTTTATGGAAGACGTCAAACAGATGCAAGGCTTCGCAAAAAGTAATCCTTTTAAAAGAAATGTAGCAGAGCTGTTAGTCGAAACTGATGAGCAGTCTGAATCCGAAGAGGCAATAGCAGATGTAGAGATAGAAGCTTTAGCGTTAGTATGTTGGAACTGTAAAAAAGCAGGGCACAGATATCAAGACTGTCTGTCAGATAGGAAAGTTTTTTGTTATGGCTGTGGCGCGGCCAATACTTATAAGCCCACTTGTAATCGCTGTTCAAAAAACGTACAAGTCAGCACGTCGAAGTATATACACAAACCGAAGACATCGGCTGTGCTGAGAAATCAAGCGACGAACACAGACCAATAGATAATAATGAATTATCAAAATTAATACCGGATATGTCAACACATTCAACAGATTTTCAAAATAATGTAATAATTCCCTTATCGAATAGATTTAAATCTCGTAGTTCCAAAAGAATAAAAGCATTTTGGGAAAAAGTAAAGATTTGTAAGTTGGGAATAAAACAGTTATGTGCAGTCTCAAAAAGTTTAAAAGATCCTCGCCCATTTATACCAGTTACTTTGTTGAACCGTACAGTATACGGTTTGTTGGATTCAGGGGCAGCCATAAGTTGTCTAGGTGGCACGCTAGCTGTACAAATATTAGACGAAGGCATAACGTTCAAACAGATAAAATGTCAAGTCAGTACTGCAGATGGAGCTACACAAACAATCGTGGGGTCTATGAAGGTAGAGGTAGAATACGGAGGTGAAAAAAAAATCAATGGAAATATTTATTGTCCCATCACTGCAACAAGATTTATACCTTGGTATAGATTTTTGGAAGTTATACGATCTATTACCTTCCAACTTGCAGGTCGAAGAAGTAGTGCTACCATCTATTGATGACAGTGCTGATCAGCACGAACCAGTAAAACAACGTCATTTTCCCGTTTCACCAGCCGTAGAAAAAGAAATGTATACAGAAACAAATAGAATGTTAAAGTTAGGAGTGATAGAAGAATCAAACAGTGGTTGGTCTTCTCCGATTGTTATAGTTCGAAAGCCTGGAAAAATAAGAATCTGTTTAGATTGCAGAAAAGTCAACAGTTTTACGGAAAAGTCGGCATACCCATTACCACAAATAAGTGGAATTCTAAGCAGACTTCCCAAAGCAAATTTTATAACTAGCTTAGATCTAAAAGATGCATATTGGCAAGTGCCATTGGAAGAAAAGTCTAGAGAAAAAACAGATTTTACAGTACCTGGTAGGCCACTTTACCAATTTAAGGTCATGCCGTTTGGTTTATATAATGCGGCCAGTATTATGTCTCAATTAATGGACAAGGTGGTGCCTCTACCTCTGCGAAACGAGGTATTTGTATATCTGGACGATCTTTTAATTATCTCACCGTGTTTTGAGTCGCATATAGAAGTACTTCGAGAGATAGCTCTACAAATTAAGCGTGCAGGCTTGACAATCAACGTAGGCAAAAGTCACTTCTGTATGCAACGTGTGCGTTATTAAGGCCACATAATAGGAGATGGCGGAATAAGAACTGATCCAGAGAAAATATTGGCTATAAAACAGTTTCCCGAACCAAAGAACCTTAAAAGTTTGAGGAGTTTTATGGGACTTTGCGGATGGTACCGGAAATTTGTTCCGAATTTTGCATCTCTGTCTTCAGCGTTGACGGACGCGATGACCACTAAACGGAAGTTTCATCTGGGCGAAGAAGCATTGCAGGCTTTGTAGTGTGCCAAAGTTGATTATCAGCCGTTGGAACTCCTTTGTACACTTTCTGTTAAGAATTAACAGAGAGCGAATTCAAAACAGCTGTTATGTAAAACGGCGCGCGCTAATTCCTCTCGCGGAAGAATGGTCCGCAAAAGAGAATCAAGAATATCACACCATTAAACAGTTAGCTAATGCAGTTAGGGTTGCTTCGAGAATTTTCGACAACGCCACCTTTCGTCTATAAATAGATGCTGAACGCGCATTTCTGCACATTAATTGGCGCCGAAGCTAAGGCTCACCCAGCGAAAATATATAAATTTATTGAAAATATAAAACAAGTGGCGAAATAAATTGCAACTCCACATATTCTTGTTAAAATACTTTTATTCACGCCGGCAACGTAATAATATATGCCAAAGGCATCCCGGAATCGGAATCATATACGTATAATAGCCAGTGTAGTTTGATACGAGAAAAAGGTGATATTTGTGTCTAACCACGTGCAATTTGTAAGCTAACGATTGTGATTTTTACAGCGACAACGATTTCTTGCAGTCGATACCACTCATTGTCAGATACCCGTAAGATTGGTCAACTTGGTGCCCAATAAGCGTGGGTCTGCAAAGTAGTGGATGCAAACACATTTTCCGGAGTATCGCTACATTTGCTCATTTATGATTGCGCTACAACTCTGCGCACAGTGAGACTACGTTTAATTCTTGCCTTGCATCACGGCGCTAGACTTTTTCCCACCGTGTGGCTGCACCTAACCTCGTTGTGTATGGTGTTGCAGTACTCAACGCAGAATTCGATCGACGTGCGACGCACGCCCAGGTGACATGGCACTGCCATAAAAATCTAGAATCTTTCGTCTACTTGAAATAGCTCTAAATATTACGATTTAACAATAGTATTATTTGTATTTCCTATAGAAAGCTTAAACATTGTAAAAATGTGCGCATGAGGAATTATCACCATCATCTATAATTTTCCTTACACATCACACATGAATCTACCATAATCATTTAAGTATTTTTGGAAACTACAGCTCAACAGCTCCAGCATGGGAGGGCCCTACGACAGCATGAAGCGGATTTTGTGAGTGAGTAAAATATCGAAACACCCAGTATGTATAAACAAAAATGATTATGGGCAGTCAATTACGTCCACGTACCGTCATGTGTTAGAGAGTAAATTTTGAGACTATATGTCTAAGAAAATGATCTGAATTAGTTCCCCGTGCGCATAGAAATATTTTTGAATATCTTAATATCTTGAACATCGTATCTAAATACTTAGTGAAACACAAGTCATGTTTTATCTTGAAATTGAAGTTAATATTTGTAATAAATGAAGTCTGTAAGCATCATGAATAACAAAGCTCACGTTTAATCGTCTCTTTATGGTTCGTCGCCGGAACAATAGGTATGCAATAGTTCAGCAGCCACAGTAAATAATATGTAGATTATACAAGGGGTGACCCAACTATACAATGGCGTCACCAAGGCAGGGTGGGTAGAGAAGGGAGCACATATAACATCTAGTCCATCCCAATAAACCTATTCTGAAATCAGTCGTCCATAACCCAGTCCATTGATCAAACCGACTTACATAGAACCCCTTTTTATTTCATCATTTAGTTAGAGAAGTAGAAGTGCACTTAATTTTTGTTTTTATGAGGCCGTAGGACGAGATTAGGAAAGAACCCCGCCCCATCCGGCGAGCAGAAAGCCCGGAGCAAGAAGTGCACGAAGCCTAGTCAGTCATACACAAGTTGAATTTCCTTTCGATGATAAGCCCGAGTATTACGTAGGAGTACTCGGTCAAAGACGTTTCATACTACAAAAAGATAAATGGCGCTCAACGTTAAGGCCCGATCGACATGGTACCACCATCAAAGATAGTCTCTTTTCTCAATTACGAAAATAATTGGCATCTAACCCAAAAGGCTAGATGACACAACATCTTCATTGTCAATTATACTAATAATTGTTGCCTAGAAGAAGAGGTATTGGTGTAATCATCGTTGCAAAGGCTCCAATACAAATTGCGTGTATATCAATGGCACTCAGAACAAAAAGCCAAGAAAAGCAATTAGTATCAAATATTTAAAAAGAAGCAAACGACACCATAATCAATAATAAGACCCTATTGCAAGAAAACTTCATATTCACATTCATATATTAATCCATCCACTATAAATTACATTTTGAAACAACAAACAAAACGAGTGTTAAGGCTTATAGATCAGGTGTATCCATAGTATGGAACAGCGATCACAATTCTGTAAAAAGGATTGATCGACCTACATGGACCTGCATGATCACGAGTAACTTTAATCTTTAATCCTCGATTTTGTAAAACGGATGCTGCAATTTACCAATATATGAGAGTGCGAATGGAACTTTGATTCTGGAATAGCGAATAGTAGCTGGTAATTAACTAGCGTTCGACCGAATCAAACCCATTTTTAGCTATCATATCTTTTTGATTAATTTAACGGTCCGCAAAATAAACACTGTCAATTGATTTCCCTAGAATCGGATGAGGAATCGCGAGTAACTATAGTATATTCATTGGAAGCTCGACCCTTACAATTTAAAGAAATCAATTGCTGTGCCATAGTATTCTTTTAAGCGAACAACTAGTGACTTTTTGACGAATAGGATTATTTACTGGCCTGAACTAAAACATCCTTTTGGAAAGCGACGAACCAAAGATTTAATCAAATTATTATCAACCATTATAAAGTTACAAACTAAGCAAAATGTCTGTTAGGCACAGCCACGAAGATTTAAGCGACGCCTTGCAGCAGCAAGACCCATTTTGCGGAAGTTGTCACGAACCTATGAATTCTAAAGAATTAACGGCAGTCTCACCATGCAAGCATAAATTTCACAATCAATGCATATTAAGATCCCTCCAAAACAATAGAAGCTGTCCAGTTTGTAAGAATCCGTGTACGGTTAGACAACTATCGCTATCGAATAACAATTTGGCTGCTGAATTAGACGCAGCTGAACAAGCACGTGAATTAATAACGCTTGGCCTAAATGATAACCAAGGCAACATTAATACTTCTATAGAAAACCGATCAGTAGGTAGAAACCGTAGAGGAGGTACTCCTCGACGCGGAATGACAACCAGGTCCACCAATAGAAATGGTCAGAACCAACACTGCACCATCAATAACAACAATAACGGTCAAAAACCTTTGAATGCAGTACCCCACCAGACTACAAATACGGTCCATTTGGATTCCTTATTACAAAATGCTTTGCGAAACCAACAGCAGCAGATTATGCAAAATGTCACAGCGTTAATACAAAATCAATTAGCGAATATTTGGTAAAATTGACAGTTTAGATAGGAAACCTAAAACCAGCCGTTCTACACTACGCATGCGAACATTTTGGAAGAAAGTTTTCTCGTGTCGAAAAAAGCTAGTAGAGTCTATATTTACCAATTCAGACAACCGCTTGTACACCAAAATAAATATAGAAGATAAGGAATACATAGCTCTTCTTGATTCAGGTGCAACTCCTTGCTGTCTCGGAGGCAAAGCCGCCACTCAACTGTTAATGCACCCGAAAACAAAAAGATGCTCCGGTCGTATTAGAACAGCTAATAACGCAGAATGTCCAGTTCTAGGCAAACTTACAAGTAGTGTCAAATATCAAGGCAGCAGTAAGACGATCGAATTTTACATTATCCCTGACTTAAATCAAGATGTTTATCTTGGAATTGATTTTTGGCGCGATTTTGGTCTTCTTAAGAATATCATGAGAACTTCTAACAGCATATCAGAACTAGATGTTGGAAAAGACAACAACTTAGACGACCCACCGAAAATTCATATTCTTTCTAAACAACAGCAGCGAGAATTAGACTTAGTCATTCAAAAACTTCCCTCCTATGAGAAAGAAGGACTAGGGCGAACACAGGTTATCGAACACAGTATCGATGTTGGGGAATCCAAGCCCATAAAACAACGACACTGGCCCGTTTCACCGGCTAGGGAGAAACTCATGTTCGCTGAGATAGATATAATGTTGGCCATGGATGTTATTGAGCTATCGGATAGTCCATGGAGCAGCAATTGTTTTTTAGTACGAAAAGGAAGCAAGACTCGATTGTGTCTCGATTCACGCGAAGTAAACAAGCACACACGGAAAGATGCATATCCACTTCCTCATGTGGATGGTATCTTGAGTCGTCTTCCTCCAGCCCGCTATATTACTGGGTTGGACATAAAGCACGCTTTTTGGCAGATACCACTACAGAGAAAGTCACGGCAGTATACGGCATTTACCGTACCGAACCGTCCACTTTACCAATACAAGGTTATGCCTTTCGGACTGTGCAATGCAGCACAGACTCTCTGCCGATTAATGGATCAAGTCATAACAGCACATCTTCGTACAAGAGTGTTTGTATACTTAGATGACTTGTTAATCCTGTCTGATGATTTTACTTCGCATATGTCACTTTTAAGCGAAATAGCAACCTATCTTCGAAACGCAAATCTTACTATAAATATCGCTAAATCGAAATTCTGTATGAAATAAATTAAATATTTAGGTTTTATAATAGGAAATGGGCAAATTAAAACTGACCCAGGCAAGGTAATTGCAATCAAGCAGTTTCCGATACCATCTACAGTTAAACAACTGCGGAGATTTTTGGGACTGTGTGGTTGGTATCGCCGATTCGTCGACGGATACGCCACACTCTCAATGCCTCTTACCGACTTGTTGAGAAAAAACAGAAAATACTGTTGGTGCGATGAAGCTGACAACGCGTTTTCAAAGCTCAAAGAAAAGCTAACTACCACACCTATATTAAGTACACCTGATTTTTCTAAACCATTTTTATTACTATGCGACGCAAGTCAATATGGACTTGGTTGTGTCCTTGCACAAGCCAATGGTGATGGAGCAGAAATGCCGATAGCATACATGTCCACCAAACTCACTATCAGCGCAACTACTCCGTCACAGAATTAGAATGCTTAGCAGTTATCCAAGGTATATACAAATATCGTTCGTATATTGAAGGACAAGAATTCACGGTAATTACTGACCACTCCGCGCTGAAATGGTTAATGAATCAGAAAGATTTGTTAGGCCGATTGGCGCGCTGGTCACTTAAACTGCAAGGATTGAATTTTTCAATTCAGCATCGTCGAGGTTCACAAAATGTGGTAGCCGATACATTATCCCGTCGTGATGAAGATGAAGTTAGTGAATTTTCTAGTTTTGGCCCAATCGTTGATTTGTCATCAAAAGAATTCACCTCTATAGAATATGAAGAACTGAAGAACCGAATATCAGAAAATATCGCGAGACTTCCAGATCTTAAAATTGTAGATAACCTTATTTATAAACGTACCGAGTTTTCAACAGGAGACTTAATACAAGAATCCGAATCATGGAAACTGGATACCGAAGGGACTACAAGCAGAAGTGTTGAGTCGAGCACACGACCCGCCAGACGCTGCGCATTGTGGTACCAGCAAGATGATAGAAAAATTAAAAAGATATGTATTTTGGCCTGGCATGGTAACGGCGATTCGACATTACGTTGCACAGTGTTCATCCTGCCGAATGACCAAAAGCCCCAATACAATTTTAAGACCGCCTATGGGAAAACCCATGACGTCGGATAGACCGTTCCAAAAATTGTATATTGTATAGGCCCATACCCAAGGTCTAAGAAAGGAAACATAGGATTACTTATTATAGTAGACCACTTTAGTAAGTTTCATTTCTTACAACCTTTGAAGAAACTTACGGCCATCAAGATATGTGAATTCTTGGAAACCTCAGTCTTTCATACATTCGGAGTTCCAGAAGTAATTCTGTCGGACAATGGTTCCAAATTCAAGTCAGGAGAGTTTAAATCATTTCTAACACGTTTTGGCATTACACAAATTTGCACTGCAATCTATTCTCCGCAGGCGAACGCCAGCGAGCGTCTCAATCGTTCAGTACTAGCAGCAATTCGAGCATATATCGGAAAAGATCATGCCCAATGGGATATTAATTTGAATGAAATCAGCGGTTCATTTAGATCTACTATCCATCGCAGTACAGGATATTCTCCCTATTACCTCTGTTTCGGTCAAAACATGATAAGTAATGGTAAAGACTATGACTTGTTACGCAAACTGAACTCATTGGCTGACGATGTGCATTTGACACGGGCCGATGTATTGCAGTTGGCACGTACAAAAGCAAAAGAAAAAGTAGCAGATACACACGATGATAACGCGCGAAGATATAATCTACGCAGCAGATCAGTTCAGCTTAAACCTGGAGATTCTGTTTACGCCAGAAATTTTGCACAGAGTAACGCTGGAAAGAGATTTAATCATAAGTTAGCACCTGTCTTTTTTGCAAGCCAAAGTGTTGCGAAAGCATAGCAACATATATTATGACCTACAAAACGATCAAGGAAAATCAATCGGAGTATATCATTTAAAGGATATAAAACTCTGAAAATCAACTTCAAGTCCCACTTTTTTCTGTTAATGAATTCTTGTGTAAGACTCTCGAATCAGTAACATATGGATGTAGTGTGCCAAAGTTGATTATCAGCCGTTGGAACTCCTTTGTACACTTTCTGTTAAGAATTAACAGAGAGCGAATTCAAAACAGCTGTTATGTAAAACGGCGCGCGCTAATTCCTCTCGCGGAAGAATGGTCCGCAAAAGAGAATCAAGAATATCACACCATTAAACAGTTAGCTAATGCAGTTAGGGTTGCTTCGAGAATTTTCGACAACGCCACCTTTCGTCTATAAATAGATGCTGAACGCGCATTTCTGCACATTAATTGGCGCCGAAGCTAAGGCTCACCCAGCGAAAATATATAAATTTATTGAAAATATAAAACAAGTGGCGAAATAAATTGCAAGTTCACATATTCTTGTTAAAATACTTTTATTCACGCCGGCAACGTAATAATATATGCCAAAGGCATCCCGGAATCGGAATCATATACGTATAATAGCCAGTGTAGTTTGATACGAGAAAAAGGTGATATTTGTGTCTAACCACGTGCAATTTGTAAGCTAACGATTGTGATTTTTACAGCGACAACGATTTCTTGCAGTCGATACCACTCATTGTCAGATACCCGTAAGATTGGTCAACTTGGTGCCCAATAAGCGTGGGTCTGCAAAGTAGTGGATGCAAACACATTTTCCGGAGTATCGCTACATTTGCTCATTTATGATTGCGCTACAACTCTGCGCACAGTGAGACTACGTTTAATTCTTGCCTTGCATCACGGCGCTAGACTTTTTCCCACCGTGTGGCTGCACCTAACCTCGTTGTGTATGGTGTTGCAGTACTCAACGCAGAATTCGATCGACGTGCGACGCACGCCCAGGTGACATGGCACTGCCATAAAAATCTAGAATCTTTCGTCTACTTGAAATAGCTCTAAATATTACGATTTAACAATAGTATTAATTAATTTGTATTTCCTATAGAACATTGTAGAAACATTGTAAAAATGTGCGCATGAGGAATTATCACCATCATCTATAATTTTCCTTACACATCACACATGAATCTACCATAATCATTTAAGTATTTTTTGGAAACTACAGCTCAACAGCTCCAGCATCGGAGGGCCCTACGACAGCATGAAGCGGATTTTGTGAGTGAGTTAAATATCGAAACACCCAGTATGTATAAACAAAAATGATTATGGGCAGTCAATTACGTCCACGTACCGTCATGTGTTAGAGAGTAAATTTTGAGACTATATGTCTAAGAAAATGATCTGAATTAGTTCCCCGTGCGCATAGAAATATTTTTGAATATCTTAATATCTTGAACATCGTATCTAAATACTTAGTGAAACACAAGTCATGTTTTATCTTGAAATTGAAGTTAATATTTGTAATAAATGAAGTCTGTAAGCATCATGAATAACAAAGCTCACGTTTAATCGTCTCTTTATGGTTCGTCGCCGGAACAATAGGTATGCAATAGTTCAGCAGCCACAGTAAATAATATGTAGATTATACAAGGGGTGACCCAACTATACAATGGCGTCACCAAGGCAGGGTGGGTAGAGAAGGGAGCACATATAACATCTAGTGCATCCCAATAAACCTATTCTGAAATCAGTCGTCCATAACCCAGTCCATTGATCAAACCGACTTACATAGAACCCCTTTTTATTTCATCATTTAGTTAGAGAAGTAGAAGTGCACTTAATTTTTGTTTTTATGAGGCCGTAGGACGAGATTAGGAAAGAACCCCGCCCCATCCGGCGAGCAGAGAGCCCGGAGCAAGAAGTGCACGAAGCCTAGTCAGTCATACACAAGTTGAATTTCCTTTCGATGATAAGCCCGAGTATTACGTAGGAGTACTCGGTCAAAGACGTTTCAACGCGCATACTACAGCTTTTGAAATTTTAAAACGAAAGCTTTCAGAATCACCCGTCTTACACAGCCCAGAGTTTACCAAACCGTTTTTTATTCATTGCGACGCAAGCAAAACAGGAGTAGGCGGAGTTCTAGTTCAGCTGTCGGCAGAAGGGGATGAATGTCCGATCGCATTTGTTTCAAAAAAACTGAACAAAGCACAGCAAAACTACACGGTTACAGAGCAAGAATGTTTGGCAGCCATAGTATGTCTAAAAAGTTTTCGAGCCTATGTGGAAGGTCACGAATTTACAATAGTGACGGACCATGCTTCTCTAACGTGGTTAATGTCGAATAACGATTTAAGTTCGAGGTTAGCACGATGGGCGTTATCATTACAAAGATTCCGGTTCAAAATTGAACATAGGAAAGGTTCCTTAAATGTGGTACCAGACGTTTTGTAGAGGATAAACGACGGGGAGATTGCGTCCATAGAACAGCGACCCAATGCCATAATCAATTTAAATTCCGAATATTTTAAGTCGAAAGACTACCTCGAGCTTATAGAACGTATCGAAGCGAACAAGAGTAAATTTCCTGATTTAAAAACAAAGGCAGGATATGTTTACCGACGAGCAGAACATAGTACAGGAGATCTAGTTCACGATGAACATGCTTGGAAGTTATGGGTACCGAAAGAATTGGTGAAAGATATTTTATATAAAGCACATGATGATCCCCTTTCTTCTCATGGTGGGATACATAAAACTATAGAGAAAATACGACAGTTTTATTTTTGGCCAGGGTTAGTGCCAGATGTCAAGGCTTATGTGAACGCATGTGATATTTGTAAGCAAACAAAAGCTCCGAATCGCGTGTTAAGACCCCCAATGGGAAAAGCGTCGGTTTCAGAAAGGTTTTTCCAAAAATTATACATTGACTTTTTAGGTCCTTATCCTAGGTCTAGGAGCGGAAATATTGGGATATTTATTGTTTTAGACCATTTTTCCAAATACATATTCCTTAAGCCAGTAAAAAAGATTACGGCTGAAATCGTAATCAAATACTTAGAAGATGATCTGTTCATGACATTTGGGATACCAGAAACCATTGTTTCTGACAACGGTTCTCAGTTCAAGTCAGCAGCCTTTCAAGACTTATTAAAACGCCACGAAATATCACACACGCTCACCGCCTACTATTCACCACAAGCAAATGCGTCGGAGCGAGTAAATAGATCGGTTCTCTCTGGGATTAAGTCATATGTACGACCAGACCAAAAGGATTGGGACGAATACCTCAACAGAATATGTTGTGCTTTAAGATCTTCAGTACACTCCAGTATCGGTACTACCCCTTATTATATGGCGTTTGGCCAACATATGATTACAGCTGGTTCAACTTATGCACTGTTAAGGAAACTTAATTTATTAGAGGATCGCTCATTGACCTTTAATAGGGATGACTCGTTTGAGATTGTTCGCAGAGCAGCGAGTGCTCAAATGACAAAAAACCATGAGCAAAATGAACGATCATATAATTTAAGATCCCGAGAAGTTAATTATATACCTGGACAAGAAGTCTTTCGCCGTAACTTTAAGCAGAGTTGTTTCCAGACGGGTTATAATGCTAAATTAGGCTTATCATTTGTTAAAGCACGAGTGCGTAAAAGGTAGGAAACTCATGTTATGAGTTAGAAGATTTGCAAGGTCGATCATTGGGTACGTATCACGCAAAAGACATACGTCAATGAAAGTCGCTTTAGGTTGGATTAGCCTTGGGATCGTTTTGGACCCCTAGTCTAATTTTAGCAGGGGGGAATTTGTAGCAGCGACTCTAATAAAAAAAAAATTATATTGAAGAATTGAAGGAGAGAAAAAATAAATTTATAAAAGCTCCCTAAAAGTATGAAGTATGAAGTATGCAAAAATATTTGAAGTAGTTGGCTACACTATTAGACCTATGGGCCAATTGTAATTAGGAAAAAAATACCTAGAGATCACCAAGGGCCTAGAAGGAAGCAGAGCTTGAGAAAAGAAAGTGCCAGTCAGCATAAGCGAAAGAAGTGGCGCCCGAGAAAGGCTGAAAAGTGAAAACGAATAAAATAGAAAAATCTTTAAAAGTGGCGGGAGACATCTCAAAAGAAATTCAAGGAAAGCGCTGGAGTTTTCAACATCCTCGGGTAAACTCTTAGTGGCTTAAATAAATGCCAAAATAACTAAAAAAAAAAATATACATTTTGTCAGAATTACACTAACTGGGACCTGACAGACAAATGGACAGAGAGCAAGAGCCCGTCACCGAAAAAAAATCCCGGTCAGGGTAGATTCAACAGACGTTCAACAAGCATCGGCAGATCGAAGAACTCAGCCGAAATCCTCATTTAAATTTAGTGAAAAATAAGCCCAACAAAAAGCAATATTTACAAGAATAGGCCTTGCAACTCCGCTAAGACGGAGTAGCAATTTTATAAATCAAAATGCCAATTTCACGCTTAACGATTACTCAGTCTATATAGACCCATAAAAAAAATGAGTCAGTAAATAAATGAACCCATTTTAAAGAAAATAAAATTGTCTGTAAGAGCCCTACGTCAGCCACGATCAACTCTTTTTAGAATGGATATATTGGTCTGATAGTTACCTAAAGTTTTAAAGAATATTTTGAGAGCGGAAGGAATAAGTTAGTAATAATAGAAATAATAATAATAGGAATAATTATATAAAATGTCCATTTAATTTAACGTTTTTTTTTTTTGTTATCTTTAGTAATATTTAAATTAATTAATTTACTTATTAATATAAAATACTGTTCACTTAGAGTTGTTAGTCTTTTCCCCTTTTAATGTCGCGAATGCCTAGGTTAAAATTGTTGGTTGCTTTAATACTCTAATTTAATAAATTTTAAGCAAACAGGTGCCGAGCCAGAGATCGATCTTTCGCCGACGGAATCACCGTAAGTCCAATCTTTTTATTAATAATGTTTAAAATATAGAGTAAAGCAACTAGAAATCATACAGTTTAATCACCAATACAAAATCCGAAATTTAGTAAAGATTGAGAATTTCAAACCAACGCCTCTAGACTGTGGCAAAAAGAAAAAGTCATAACCAAAGTGAACAATCAAAACAAATAATTTTTAAACAAGCAAATATTTTGAAACTGATAAAATGGAAATTAATAGTTTAACGGAATTATTTAGAATTTAGAAAAGCGAATTAAAATTATGTTTTAAAATTTTAAAAAGTTGAACTCAATGCTAACGCTCCCGCTGTCGTAGGTAAAAGGGGTCACCTGAACTAAAAGTTCAAAGGAGGTGATCATGGTTGGGTGGGCAAAAACGGACTCCTTCAACACCTAAGTTCGCCTGCATACCATCTAGGCTGCTATCCTCTATCCTTTCTTTCTTTCTTTCTTTAATCATGTTTATCTGTCTTCTCTTCCGGTTTTGTAAATTCTAGTTGCTTTTGTCGCAGCACGTTTTTTCTTGATTTTTGTTATTATTGTTAGCTATGATGTGTGAACAAGACCTCCACCCCCAAAGCCGACGAGCTAGAGCCGGAAATTAACAACGTGCAAAGCTTCACACAACATAATCAACCGATCCCCATTTTGGTTGCACGCTTCACCAACCAGGCCTAAAAAGCTTCTCACTTGTTTGATCGTCTTAGGGGATGGCCATGTTTTTATAGCCTCAACTTTCTTAGGATCAGTGGCGATTCCACCATTTCCTATAATGTGTCCCAGATATTCAACTTCTGTAACGCAAAAACGACTTTTAGCCACATTTAAAGTCAAATTTGCCCTACGAAATTGTTCTGCTAACCTGATAAGAATGGACATATGTGTGTCAAAGTCTTCTGACACTACACACACATCATGAAGGTAACCAAAAACACATGTTTTCAAGTCTGCAGGGATCAATTCATCGACTAACCGGCACATGGTATGTGGAGCATTACAGAGACCAAACGGCATCACTGTAAATTGATATAGTGGCCGCCCTGGCACTGTAAAAGCTGTAATGGCTTGAGCCTCATCCGTGAGAATGCATCCTTCAGATCCAATTTTGTTATGATATTGGCTTTGGGACGCCGAGAAAAAATGCCATCTATATTTGGCAGCGGTTGCTCAATGATGCCTTCTGACAGCATTCTGTCCACCTCTACGTAGATAAGTTTCTCTACAGCGGGAGAAACGGGATAGAAACGCTGTTTTATTGGCTTAGCGTTACTGACGTCAATATCATGGCTTAAAAGGGATGTTTTTTCTAATCCCTGTTCTTTATAGTTAGGAAATAAATTAATTACGCTTTCTAATCGCTTTTCTTGAGATGAAGAAAGTGGAAATATTTTCAGATTAGTCTCAGTACTATCTACCATTGGATTAGAAGTATCAATGCTAGATATTATACCTGGTGCTAACTGAAAAATTCTCCAAAAATCTATTCCTAAGATGACACGCTTGTTTATTGATGGAATAACATAAAAATCGAGACGATTTGTTAGTCCATTATAGGATACATCCGTGCTAATAAAACCATTTATTTGGTGGCTGCTTCCATCAGTAGTTTTCACACGTGATGATATTTTTTTTAAAACATGGACAGGATGACCAATCTTCGGCAGCCAAGTCTGCTCCCAAACAACTTATATTGGCTCCTGTGTCTAATAAGCCAATTTCTATTAGACCTAAAACGGTAATAGAAGCATAAAGACGACCATCTGTCTGGGTGTCTACAACGGAAGATACAAGCAGTTTGCGCGTGAATTTAATCTTATCCCAGAAATTATGCATACGAAGAGTGTTCCGTTTTGTAATACGATCAAGGGTAGGTACTTCTGAAAATATTTTTCCTCTGATCTGGTTATAATGAACTAATCTCTCATGATATGGTTTTATTTGGCGTAGTAAAGGAATGTCCGAGTGTGGATGTGGAGATGCCTGTTTTAAAAGTGCAGGCATCTGTCATGGGCAATCTGATTCTGCAGATTGATATTTATTTGCGAATTCTAGTTTTGGGCCATTCGCCTGCCGTCGACGAATGAGCCCTTCTTGGAGTTTTCCGCTCTTTTAAGGCATGTTGATCATTGAGGTTTATAGAAATCTTTTCTCCGCACCCATAGCAAAAGATTCTTCGTTCTCCGAGGCACATGTCCTACGCGTGTCCTGGCTGATCACAGTTCCAGCAAACCATAGGTCGTTTGGAAAGTTGCAAAGCCTCTACAGATACAGACTCCGTCTCTGAAGCCGACTGTAAGGACTCTTCAGTCTCCACAGCAGCAACGGCTCTTTTCAACACCCTCGGTGGAGTATTGACCTTGCTGGATTGCTTAAAATCTACATCTCCTAGCAGATTTTCACGTTTCTGGACCAGTTGTCGCAGATGAGCAACAGAATGAATGGATATGTATAATAATACTTGTCTTAGCTCTGGAATTAAATTCCTTTGCAGCTGCTGAACAAGACTGTACTCGTCTAAATGAATAGTTAGTCGAGAAACGATCGACATAATGTCCTCATAAAACGAGTCAAAGGCCTCTCCCTCTTTCGGCTTTCGAGTACGAATTTCTTTCATATGGACATCATCGTCTTTATGGTCCTGATACTGATTATTTAGTGCTACACAAAAATCTTCCCATACTACCTCAGGGTTCTCTTTTACGGTATCTCCAATACCATTCTTTTGCTTTACTTGTCAAGAGAACATGTAACTTTTTGCATACAAAAGCAAAATCACCGTTTAGACTATCTATGGTCAATGTTCTTACTCTATATAAAAACTCCTGAACTGTAGGCCCATTAACTGATCCGTCGTATTTTATTCCCCAACCCTGAATGATCTGGGTGACTTTCTCAGGACTCAACATTGTGTTCGAGCGCGTGTCACTCGGCCTTGCTGAAGCTGCACTAATGTGAGACACACGCGGAGATGGAAGTTGCCGAGAACTATTAGGAGAATGTAAGCCGTTTGATATGTTTAACTTGTCAAATTTGGCTTGTATGAGATGTTGGATACTACTAAAAATTCTGTCAAAATCCATTTCTCTAAAATGATATGCAGGCGGATCGGACATTCGCGGCTGATAGCGAATACTTCTATTTCGACCCCCACCAGCCCTAGGCTGTCGACCTTGGGTGGATCGTGAATTAATTTTTGGCTGAGTATCTTGGCTTCGTGACTCATTTAAGTCAGCTGCCCCTATCTCCTCATCTACCTGTTGATTTAGGGTTACCCCAGTAACGGGTTTCCCTTTACTTCGTGAGTTGTGTACTTTTGAAATTGCACCTTTACTAGTGCTTGCTTCAGACTCTAGATGTGCTGAGTAATGCAAGTCCTGTATTTTACTAGGTGCTTTGCACTCAGGACACTCTGGATATTTTTCTTGATGTGCCACGATACACTGATTGTGGAATCTATGGCCGCATTCAGTATTTACTATGTTTTCTGTTGCAATCAGATGCTCTACACAAAGATTGCCAGTACCTTCAGGCTGACGCAAGTCCTCTCTACTGCGTACTAAAGGCATATTTGGTTTTTAAAAGTTCAGAAAAAATTTTATTATTTTGCTTATTTTTTTTTTTTTAGTTTATCATAAAATGTTTATTTATTATTTTATTTATTTTTAATAATTCATAAGTTATTTGTTTTCCTTATGCTACTCAGGGAATTTGCTGAAAGGGTAGTTTCCATTAGTTTTTTCTAAAATAACAGCAGACCGCTTGGGTCATACACCAGCGATGACTGTTTAATTTATAAACTTTTCACGCTGTAGCTTTTCAGCAAAACCTGCATAATAGGGTGATGGTTAGCCGAGCTGAACTTATCACATACCATATTAGGCCGATTTCCTCTGCTGAATACTCCAACAATGAAAGCTTATTTGATGGTCAATAGATAACGACTCATCACTATCTAGTGATTTCGGTAGCCTCAATAGAAAGTTAAATTCAGTATTGAGGTTTTCTTCATTATAGTGAATGCGTTAGTCTATTGATAAGTTTACTTCGCTTCCTATTAGTGAAAGAGTGGGCCATATTTTTCTTATATGAGAAATATGCTTCCTGCTCTATTTTATAATCCCATTGTGGAAGGTCTAGTGAATTAATTTTCAGAATTTACTTTAAAATGAACAATTATTTCTGATCACTGTGCATTAGCAGGTCCGTCGGATATTCTCTGAGACACGATCCTTAGGAATATAGTTCCAGACAGAACTCAATGCAAATAAAACGAATATAATAATTTTAATATAATTGACAACTAATTTTAACATCTCGGATCTAAAGAGTGGACAAATTTGCGGTCAATGCCAAAAATCGTTTTTCCTATTCTTCAGCTTCGAAAACTAAATCAATTTACTACTATAGAATATGCACTTGGGATAAGTGAAGCCGCGATCGCGTAATTTTTTCAAGTTATTGTTAACAGTCTATTATCCGACGTTAACTTGCGATTTAACAAACTCGGTATTAATAAAGGCTTGCTGGATTAAAGTACTAATTAAAAGTACCTAGTAGTTTCTGCGATGCCTCAACGTTGGGCGTAAATTCTGTATTGTGGCATGCTAGTTGATTGAGTGGTGCGATCTTCGCTAAATTATTGGCCAGTTGCGGCTAGCTTACAATCGTATTGGGGGGATTCGTTTTCCAAATAATAAAGCCTTAACTCGATCGGAAAGCCACGTTGAATTAAATTTATAGTCCCGTGCCTATTACGTGGATGAATAAGATTTATAATGAATGCATGATACAATTTAAAAGAAAGAAAGAAATTCGGAGAGCTCATGCGTGTATGATGCTGCTATGGCAGTATATCTAATGGAAATGAGGCTACACTGATGGTATAGTAGCCCGCCTCTGTACCCACCCTCCATGATTTCCCTTGGCATTATATAGGAAATCCCTATTTTAAATGTTACCCTGTCATTATACTCTTCGCCTTTTCACATAAGGAAAACTATTTTTATTTACCAAAACATTATAATAATTTTATTCATTTAATTATAAGATGAAAGACCGTATATAAGGCCATGCTATATTTCATTTAAATTTCCTGTTTCAATTGCTAATTTTAAATTAATTCATTTAATATCAACTTGTTTACTTTCATAATTCATATTGTATTCTAATTCATACTATAATTTCGTTTAATTCTATATTTTATTTCTATTTCACTAATTTAATTTTAAATATAAATATATATATATTCATAAAAGTTTATGGAATGTAACTTTCATTTTATTGTCTTTCACTTTTAATGTGTTACTTTTAGTTCTCTCATTTCATTTATGTAGCGATTGTGCAATTTATAGGGTATTACATATGTATGTAATTATTGGTATATGTTCACATAAGTAAGTGTATATAAAAGGAAAATAATAAGTTCACTTACCCAAATCCATTCTATGACCTCAGAGGAATTGTTGTTGGGATTAAATTATTTCTTAATGAATTGACTGAAAGAAATCCCACTTGTGCACATATACATATTATACTTATGTATGGTATATTGCCAAATAAAATGCCTTGCCTCCCACAAAAATAATAATTAATTAAAATAATGATTGGCAGTTGCCAAAAATAACAATTTAGCAATGATGAAAATTAAACATAAAAAATAATCAACAATAAGAAAATTATAAAGAAAAATAAATGAATTGAAATGAAAATCATAAGTATGAAAATTTAAACTAAAGCCAGTTAAACTAATTCTTTGTTTTGTTCTTTGTTTTCTTCTTTTGCATGATATTTGATTTTGTTAAATTTTAATTTTTATAATGTGTGACTGTGTGGATGTATGTGTATGGCGTGTAATTTTGTGCATGTGTAATTTTGTGCATCACTTTTGTTTGTACATATGTTGCATTTTTGCATAAATTTCAATTGTTTTATGGTTGCACTTTTCTTGATATAGTTTGTAGATATATAGATGTATGTGTTGATGTATATAGTTGTTGATGTATACGTGTTGATGTACATATGTCGATATACATGTGTTGATGTACATAGATGTAGATTATAGATGTAAGTGCAGATTATAGATGTAGAGGTTATATTTTTTTCTTCTCCTGGTTTTGGCAGGGCGAGTCAGCGAGGTTATGCGTTCGCTGCTCTCCAAGATTTTTCCAATTGCCAACACAGCCGCCAAGCACTCACGTTCGGTAACGCTATAAATGCGTTGAGCCGTGTTTAATTTTTTGGACATAAATGCCACTGGGCGTTCAACATTGTCATGTGAAAGCTGCACTAACACAGCACCCACCCCACAATCACTTGCGTCGCAATGTACGAAGAATTTCTTAGAAAAATCCGGGTTTTGAAGTACCGGTGCCGATGTGATTACATTCTTCAAGTTTTGGAAAGCAGTCTCCGCTGCGTCTGTCCATAATAATTTCTTTTCAGTTGATAGCACTTCAGTAATCGGGAAGACTAGTTCAGAGAAGTTGCTGATGAATCTCCGATACCATCCAACCAGGCCTAAAAAGCTTCTCACTTGTTTGATCGTCTTAGGGGATTTCCATGTTTTTATAGCCTCAACTTTCTTAGGATCAGTTGCGATTCCACCATTTCCTATAATGTGTCCCAGATATTCAACTTCTGTAACGCAAAAAAGACTTTTAGCCACATTTAAAGTCAAATTTGCCCTACGAAATTGTTCTGCTAACCTGATAAGAATGGACATATGTGTGTCAAAGTCTTCTGACACTACACACACATCATCAAGGTAACCAAAACACATTTTTTCAAGTCTGCAGGGATCAATTCATCGACTAACCGGCACATGGTCTGTGGAGCATTACAGAGACCAAACGGCATCACTGTAAATTGATATAGTGGCCGCCCTGGCACTGTAAAAGCTGTAATGGCTTTAGCCTCATCTGTGAGAATGAATCCTTCAGATCCAATTTTGTTATGATATTGGCTTTGGGAAGCCGAGAATGTAACGGTTGCCTTATTAAGTCAACCTCCGTAAGCTGGTGATATCTGCAAACTGGGCAGCACGTATTATTTCCGGGTACTTCTCGTCGGCTAAGGGGTGGCATTCCTTAATATGCCCAGTTTACGGCCTACTAAAAATAATTTATATAAATAAACGTGCAGAATCGACGAACAATAATTGACCGGAGAGAAAAAAAAAAACAACCCATGGACAGATAAAACACAAACAGACAAACAGGAGGAGGTAAACTATGGCCCACAGATCTTAAGTGGCCAGTTAAGCCCGCCCTTCCTTTGGTCGCCAAAATTCCTGCCTATTTGCATGGCGACCCCACAAGAGATTACTTTCGCTCGGGTTCAATCATTATAATTAATTTATTCCATTATTAAATAATACTCCTTACATTTAAACAATTTAAAATTATAACCTGACATGACACTGAAATATTAAACGAAATTGTATAAATAAATAATTTAAAAATAAGGTCTAGCAGTGAACATAAAAAAAATAAATAAAATATAAAGTTTAAAGCTGCCAATAAATTAAATAAAATTTTTCCCATTGTTTTGTTTTGATGTCACTCAAATTTCCTATTCGGTCTACGGGCTGAAACAGCTGAGGGTCTAAAAAAATGTGACATGGGCACACTTATGTGTTTCACTCAAATTGACTGAATGGAGATAGAGAGAATTGGAATTAAGTGATTCAGTGTCGCGTAAAACTTTAAAGTGCGTGTATTGTGTTCGCAAAAAGATTATTAATTTTCTCTCGGGTGTGACAAATAAAAAAAGGTAAGTAATAGTTTTATTGATGGCGGAGCATAGTTTAGTTATGTGGATATATCAAAGTTCTTTTTTTTTTTCTGTTTTGTGATTGTGATTTGTTTACAAAAAAAAATTAAATGCATATACAAACATATGTTGGCCATAAAAGTGTTTATGTGTGTTGTTTACTCACTTTATTTTTCCACATCCCGCGACGAAAGCGCTTTCGAAGAGGTGCTAAGAAAAGGAGTTATAATTAACATATGCACCTACATTACCGAACCTTGCTTGAAATACCAGCAAAATTTAAAACCATATGTAATTATGTATGCCTATGCGCTTGCATATACGTACATAGCTACATAAAGTTGTATGTTTTAATTCTGTCTCCTCTTTCGCTCTCTAAATTTTCTTATTTGTCTACTGAGTGCTTTGGTGTGAAATTTTTTTCTCGCGATTCAACCTCAATTCACTCAACTCAAATCGTTGACCTATAATTCGTGCCCTAATTAAACAGCTGACAATTTGCCACAGAACAAATATAAATTTGAGGGACAATTACTAGCGAATTTTTTTAATAAATTATTTAAACAGTGTGGCAAAATTTGTGTTGAAAAACAAAATAAGAAAAATTTTAACTAAATTATAATTTTTTTTTAAAAAAAAATTTAAAAAAATGATTTAAAAATGTTTATATGTGGTGCCGTTTGCGTAAATTGTTATTAAATTTCGCCAAAAAAAGATGTTTCTCCCTTTTGTTCGATTTTATATTATCTGACGTGTTGGCCGCTATGATTTTGGCGGGAGTGTGAGTAATGTGCAGTAATTTTTCTTTGTTGGTGCTGGTAGTTTAAAATGTGCCAGTCAAGAGTTTCCCTAGCCGTCGTGATGGCTGCTGGGAGCAGGGGTGACGACGCCAAATTTCCTGCTTCCGAAATAATGCACGCAGTTGCGGCCAATAGACACCGCTCGACCAGATGCAGTATAATCGGCTGCCCTTTGTCTCCTGGCAGTCCAAGTGGCGTGACCTTTGGACTCCTGGGTCCAGTTCTGCAACCATGATTTTGTCAGAATTTTAATATATCAAATTTGTTCTTCTATTCCAGATCTTATCCGGAGAACTCACCAGCAATGGGTACAGGTAAGTATTTAATTTGGGTTTTTTTCTTCGAAATCACTAGAACTGGACACTAAAGTTTTTTTTTTTTTATAACTTCCAGATTTTCTTGCACTCACAATGCCTGACTCGGAACGAATGACTTGGGAAAGAATGGCAGAGTACCGCTTGGAACCCCGCTATCGATGACCTGCCATATTAACCTCGCTCTCTTCGTGCCTCAAGATCTTTGGCAACATTTCGGATAAGTAGACATACCAACATTAATCATAGATGGCGCTTTATTAATATTTTCTTATTTGAACTGGACGTTACGAATTCCCCCCTTCTAAAATCAGACTTGGGGATCATTTGATTCACAAGGCTGATCATCTGTAACCTCAAAGCTACTGCCGAATATCTTTAGCATGGTAGTGGCCAATAAAGTTACCCTGTATAGTAAGTCCTCAAGTTCGTAATTGGCATTTCCCAACTTTCTCCGAATTCTAGATTTTACAAACTTTGGCCCCAGTTTAGCATTATAACCAGTTTGAAAATCGCTTTGCCTGCAGTTTCGTCTGAAAACTTCGTCTCCTTTATATTGAATAGCGGTTGAGCCTAAGTTATACAGACGTTTGTTTTTGTTATGTTGCCTTTTCATAACTTCTCCTGCCCTTTTCCGAATAATTTCCAGAGAATCTTCCCGGGTTAATGGCAAAGATCTATCCTCCAGCAACTCCAATCTTCTCAATAAAGAATACGTGGAACCAGACAACACCATGTGCTGCCCAAAAGCCATATAATATGGTGTAGGGCCAATGGCCGAATGTGTGGCCGATCTCAAAGCGCACGCTATCTGGCTCAGACTTGCATCCCAATCCTTCTGATCTGGTTTTATATAGGATCTTATAGCGGCAATTATGGATCGGTTTACGCGTTTCGATGCGTTCGCTTGAGGGGCATGCACGGCCGAAAGTATGTGCTTTATTTGAAATTGATTAAGAAGCTTTTTGAATTTTTCCGATCTGAACTGTGAGCCATTGTCTGAAAACACAGTTTCGGGCACTCCAAACGTATAGAACAGCTCCTTCTCCATGTAATCTAAAATTATGTCCGCCGACATTTTTCTTAACTGGTTTTAGGCACACAAACTTAGAGAAGTGATCCAAAACAATAAAAATACCTATTTTACCACTACGTGAACGAGGATAAGGGCCTAAGAAGTCAACGTAGAGACGTTGAAAGAACCTTTGCGACTCCATCAGCTTACCCATTGGTGGACGTAGTACCTTGTTCGGTGCTTTCGATGTTTTGCAGATATCACAATTATTGATGAATATCTTTACATCTTGCACCAAGCAGGGCCAGAAATAATATCTCCTCAGCCTATCAATGGTTTTGTGGATACCCCCATGTGCAAACAGTACCGACTCATGTGCTTTGGCAATGACTTCTCTTGTCATTGCTTTCGGAATCCACAGCTTCCACACATACACATCGTGTAAAGCCTCCCCAGTTGTATGACCAGTTCGCCTATACACATACCCATCTTCCACTTTTAAGTCTGGGAACTTCCCTTGCATGGCTTCAATACGCTCTTTAAATGCTACATAATCTTCCGAGAAGAAATGTGGAGACTTTAAATCCACCAGTAATCCATCCTGACAGTCTACTGACGCTATATTTTCGTCAGTTATGCGTGACAGAGTATCAGGAACCACATTGAGCTTCCCTTTCCTATGCACTATGTGAAATTTGTAACCTTGTAACTTTAATGCCCATCTCGCTAATCTACTGCTTAGGTCCGTTTGGGTCATTAACCATTTTAGTGAAGCGTGATCGGTTACGATAGTGAAGTCATGCCCCTCGATATATGGCCGAAAAGTTTTTAAACAGACAAGAGCAGCAAGACATTCTTGTTCTGTCACCGAGTAAGCTTGCTGAGCTTTGTTTAATTTTTTTGACACAAATGCAATAGGCAATTCATCATTTTCTTCCGAAACTTGAACAAGTACCCCACCTACACCGGTCTTGCAAGTATCGCAGTGGATAAAAAACGGCTTTGAAAAGTCCGGGCTCTGTAAAATTGGAGCTTCACTGAGTTTCTTCTTTAGATTTTCGAAAGCAGACAATGCATCGGTCGAAAAGGCAAATTTTCTTTTTGTAGACAACAGGTCTGTCAAAGGAGCTGTTACCTCCGCAAAGTTTGCAATAAATTTGCGATACCAGCCACATAAGCCCAAAAAGCTCCTCAATGCTTTAATCGTTTTAGGAACTGGGAAATTCTTTATTGCCGATATCTTTTCCGGGTCAGTCTTTATTCCTCCATTACCCACTATGTGTCCCAAGTAGTTAACCTCTCGACGGCAAAATTACTTTTTCCAACATTGATCGTCAAATTTGCACGTCTGAGATTATTAGCCACTTCTTGGAGCACGTGTAGATGGCGTTCGAAATCCGCTGAAACTACCAACAGATCATCTAAATAGATGAAGACTTCGTTGCGTAATTGAGGAGAGATGACTTTGTCCATTAACCGTGACATTGTTTGAGGGGGCATTACAAAGCCCAAAAGGCATTACCTTAAACTGATAAAGTGGGCGTCCGGGGACTGTAAAAGCGGTTATAGCTCGAGAACTTGCGTCTAAAGGTATCTGCCAAAAAGCGTCTTTCAGGTCTAGGCTTGTAATAAATTCAGCTCTAGGCAATCTACTTAATATTCCACCAATATGCGGCAGAGGAAAAGCATGCTTAACCGTTACTGAATTTATTTTCCGACTGTCAAGGCATAGTCTTATCTTCCCTGGCTTATTTACAATGACGATAGGCGAGGACCATGCACTTTCCGACTCTATTACTCCTAACCCCAACATCCGATCGACTTCTGCATACATCAGTTTTTGCATCGCTGGTGACACTGGATAATGCCTCTGCTTTATTGGCTTAGCTGAACCTACATCAATCGTATGCGATAGTATGTTTGTTTTACCTAAGCCTTCCTCGGCAAAAGATGGAAATAATTTAATAATTCGTTCTAATTGTTGTTTTTGCAGGCTAGAAAGTTGATGCATAATTTCGTCATTGCTAATTTCTGACACAGTTAAATCAGTTGGCAGTAAATCGTAAAGCTGCCAAAAATCTATTCCTAAATATAAATCTAATCGTAAAGTTGGAATAATATAAATACTAATTAATTTCTTTAAATTTTTATAAAAGATTTCTGCCTTTAAGAGTCCTACTATCTGTTGTTTATTACCATCTGCCGTACTCGCATCTGATTTTAGTTTTTTAAAAGTTATCTTGCTTTCCAACAGGTCCTTTGCTAAATTTCCTCCAATGCAAGTCATTGTAGCACCTGAATCTAACAGTCCAAAAATATCCCTATCTAATAACCGAACTTTAGCATATGGCCGTGGATCTGCAGCATTGAACTCTAGCGCTGACAATCTTCTTACGGTTTTCCCTAATTTCCTTACTTCTTGCCAAAATGATCTTAAGCGCTTAGAGCTGCGAGATTGAGTCTTGCAACTGCCAGCATATAATGGAATTGATGGTCAAAGCAAGAATTTTCATTTAATATGGGCGAATCCCTAATCTTGTTGTGGAACTGTTCGGGGCTGCACACTCGAATTCCTCTGTCTGAGTGGAAACTTCGGTGTGCCGACTTTCAAGTTTTTTTGACACCGGGCACAGTTTGGCTTGTAAGTTTTTGCTGCTCCACATCCATAACAAAAAACTCGGCGTTCAGCCAAACAATCTTGATACCTGTGGCCTTCTTGCTGGCAATTCCAGCATATCAGTGCCACGGCTCCAACTTCCTCTCCAGTTTCCTCTTCAACCACAACCTCATCATGTTCCATCAACTCTGCTATATTTCTCCTATACGGAACCAATTTGCCACTATTCATCTGTGGCTTTATGTCTTCGAGAAATGCTTCTCGCCTCCTACACACATCCCGGAGTTCGGATACGGAATTTATTTCTAAATGTAGTATCTCGTGGCGTATTTCTAGACGCAAGTTTGCTTTTAATATCCTAACTAAATGTTTCTTTATTATAGGTTTTTCCATTTGGTCAATCAACCGGGCTATATCCTCATAAAATGCCTCAAACGATTCATTCGGCTTCTGTTTTCGTGCACAAATGAGGTCTTCGACATCCGCATCATCCCGTTGGTCTCGAAATTGGTTGCGTAGAGCTTCACAAAGTAGGTCCCAACGAACTTGACCTACCGCTTTGTGATGCCGCCAGTAAAATTCTGATGCCTTTCCCTCAAACAAGGAGCTGGCAATTTTACAGAGGATACTAAAATTCCCGTCTAACGTTTGGTGAGTCAAAGCTTCGACTCGATATATAAAATTGTCTATTGACAGCCCTTCTCCCGTAAATTTTAGTCTCCAACCATTTAAGATGTGGCCTACTTTGTCGGGTCTCTGTAGCAGATCGGACTGATAACTACCCTGTGAAAGTGATGCTGTTCTGGCCGAAGGCATATTAGCTGGAGGAACATCGACCGCTAATCCTACCAATCCATTCGATCCAGTGCACTCATTTTCCCTTCCTTGAGGCGTACAACGACGACTGATACAAGCTTCGACATTCTCTTCAATCAGTCTGCTTATCTGCTCGGTAAGTGTAGACATAATTTGATTTTGCATTCGATTCATGATATCTGATGTTACCCTATTTGCAGATGCTGATGTAGAAGCCTCCTCATCTGTCGTGCTAGCTGTTGTATTTGAAGCAATGGCTGCTTGAGAGCGGGTAATATAAGCAGGAGGAATCGCAGCCTGTTTGCCAGTTGGTGCGCAGCTAATTTTGCAAATTGGACAATTGCCACTGGATTTAAGATGTGTTTTTAAACACGTCTTGTGGAATTCGTGACCGCAGGGTGTTCTTTGCCCGTCACTTGGGCTTTGCACTATTGCAGAACACAGCCCACATACGATCTGATTTCCCCCTGTCGTTAAATCTTCAGTTGACCGTGTTAGCGGCATGATTACCAATTTCCTAAAACTTTACCACTGCTCAAAATTTACCCCTGTTTGATAATTCGAAACACAACTTGCAAAGAAAACCAAATTGTAAAAATTCTAAAATCTTTCCAAATTTTCGAATTTCGAATTCCAGACTAGTATTGTAAGAAATCAGTTACGGAATTCATAAATTAAATTGTAGTAATAAAAAAAAATCTTAAAAATAACAAATTAAATCTACAATCGTGACCACACAATATACTAAAAAGAATTTGTAACTAATTTATAAATTGATTTGGACAAAAAAATTGGTTTGTTTTAATAACTTCTCAATTTCAACAATCTCAAATTTGTAAATAATTTATCAATTGATTTAGACAGAGATAAAAACAAATTTAAATAATTTATCAATTGATACAAAAATGTTGTAAATAATTATTCAAGCAGAAATATGGAGTAGAACCTCAGCAAAATTCAAAAATTTCCAAAATACAAAACTTCATTAATTAAATTGAACCCTCACTTCAGTAAATCTCTTTTATTTTTTTCTCCTCCTACCTTCGTTTGCGTTTAATAAAATAATAGATAGATAGATAAGACGAAAATCACTCGTGCAAATCCAAACACCTTTGAATTGTGATGTTGAGGGCAAAACCTAACTTATAGATCAGCTGCTTGACTCCAACCAACAACACTTTCTAGGTTTGAACAACAAATCGAAGCGATAATATTCAAAACTGCTAACTTTACACATACCACTGGCTCGACGAAGTCTTAATCTTCGTATCGTATAATCCAAATTTTCCGTATAAAATGCCATCTTGAAAAGAGACTATTACTTTGCCATTAATAGTGGTCATTTTCTGTCTGTTACAGAATGAATGCTTCCTACTACTTGTGGCAAAAGCAATAGACATAAAATTGAAAATCACAGAAAGGTTTGAGTTGCTTTAGTGAATCCTACCTAAGTAAGGCTCCACTTGTTGGGCGCCAAAATAAATTATTATGTAACGGTTGCCTTATTAAGTCAACCTCCGTAAGCTGGTGATATCTGCAAACTGGGCAGCACGTATTATTTCCGGGTACTTCTCGTCGGCTAAGGGGTGGCATTCCTTAATATGCCCAGTTTACGGGCTACTAAAAATAATTTATATAAATAAACGTGCAGAATTGACGAACAATAATTGACCGGAGAGAAAAAAAAAACAACCCATGGACAGATAAAACACAAACAGACAAACAGGAGGAGGTAAACTATGGCCCACAGATCTTAAGTGGCCAGTTAAGCCCGCCCTTCCTTTGGTCGCCAAAATTCCTGCCTATTTGCATGGCGACCCCACAAGAGATTACTTTCGCTCGGGTTCAATCATTATAATTAATTTATTCCATTATTAAATAATACTCCTAACATTTAAACAATTTAAAATTATAACCTGACATGACACTGAAATATTAAACGAAATTGTATAAATAAATAATTTAAAAATAAGGTAACTTAACATACAAAAAAATAAATAAAATATAAAGTTTAAATCTGCCAATAAATTAAATAAAATTTTTCCCATTGTTTTGTTTTGATGTCACTCAAATTTCCTATTCGGTCTACGGGCTGAAACAGCTGAGGGTCTAAAAAAATGTGACATGGGCACACTTATGTGTTTCACTCAAATTGACTGAATGGAGATAGAGAGAATTGCAATTAAGTGATTCAGTGTCGCGTAAAACTTTAAAGTGCGTGTATTGTGTTCGCAAATAGATTTTTAATTTTCTCTCGGGTGTGACAAATAAAAAAAAGGTAAGTAATAGTTTTATTGATGGCGGAGCATAGTTTAGTTATGTGGATATATCAAAGTTCTTTTTTTTTTTCTGTTTTGTGACTGTGATTTGTTTACAAAAAAAAATTAAATGCATATACAAACATATGTTGGCCATAAAAGTGTTTATGTGTGTTGTTTACTCACTTTATTTTTCCACATCCCGCGACGAAAGCGCTTTCGAAGAGGTGCTAAGAAAAGGAGTTATAATTAACATATGCACCTACATTACCGAACTTTGCTTGAAATACCAGCAAAATTTAAAACCATATGTAATTATGTATGCCTATGCGCTTGCATATACGTACATAGCTACATAAAGTTGTATGTTTTAATTCTGTCTCCTCTTTCGCTCTCTAAATTTTCTTATTTGTCTACTGAGTGCTTTGGTGTGAAATTTTTTTCTCGCGATGCAACCTCAATTCACTCAACTCAAATCGTTGACCTATAATTCGTGCCCTAATTAAACAGCTGACAATTTGCCACAGAACAAATATAAATTTGAGGGACAATTACTAGCGAATTTTTTTAATAAATTATTTAAACAGTGTGGCAAAATTTATGTTGAAAAACAAAATAAGAAAAATTTTTAACTAAATTATAATTTTTTTAAAAAAAAAAAAAAAATGATTTAAAAATGTTTATATGTGGTGCCGTTTGCGTAAATTGTTATTAAATTTCGCCAAAAAAAGATGTTTCTCCCTTTTGTTCGATTTTATATTATCTGACGTGTTGGCCGCTATGATTTTGGCGGGAGTGTGAGTAATGTGCAGTAATTTTTCTTTGTTGGTGCTGGTAGTTTAAAATGTGCCAGTCAAGAGTTTCCCTAGCCGTCGTGATGGCTGCTGGGAGCAGGGGTGACGACGCCAAATTTCCTGCTTCCGAAATAATGCACGCAGTTGCGGCCAATAGACACCGCTCGACCAGATGCAGTATAATCGGCTGCCCTTTGTCTCCTGGCAGTCCAAGTGGCGTGACCTTTGGACTCCTGGGTCCAGTTCTGCAACCATGATTTTGTCAGAATTTTAATATATCAAATTTGTTCTTCTATTCCAGATCTTATCCGGAGAACTCACCAGCAATGGGTACAGGTAAGTATTTAATTTGGGTTTTTTTCTTCGAAATCACTAGAACTGGACACTAAAGTTTTTTTTTTTTTTATAACTTCCAGATTTTCTTGCACTCACAATGCCTGACTCGGAACGAATGACTTGGGAAAGAATGGCAGAGTACCGCTTGGAACCCCGCTATCGATGACCTGCCATATTAACCTCGCTCTCTTCGTGCCTCAAGATCTTTGGCAACATTTCGGATAAGTAGACATACCAACTTTAATCATAGATGGCGCTTTTTTAATATTTTCTTATTTGAACTGGACGTTACAAGAAAAAATGCCATCTATATTTGGCAGCGGTTGCTCAATGACGCCTTCTGACAGCATTCTGTCCACCTCTACGTAGATAAGTTTCTCTACAGCGGGAGATACGGGATAGAAACGCTGTTTTATGGGCTTAGCGTCACTGACGTCAATATCATGGCTTAAAAGGGATGTTTTTCCTAATCCCTGTTCTTTATAATTAGGAAATAAATTAATTACGCTTTCTAATCGCTTTTCTTGAGATGAAGAAAGTGGAAATTTTTTCAGATTAGTATCAGTACTATCTACCATTGGATTAGAAGTATCAATGCTTGATATTATACCTGGTGCTAACTGAAAAATTCTCCAAAAATCTATCCCTAAGATGACACGCTTATTTATTGATGGAATAACATAAAAATCGAGTCGTTTTGTTAGTCCATTATAGACTACATCCGTGCTAATAAAACCAGTTATTTGGTGGCTGCTTCTATCAGCAGTTTTCACACGTGATGATATTTTTTTAAAACTTGGACAGGATGACCAATCTTCGGCAGCCAAGTCTGCTCCCAAACAACTTATATTGGCTCCTGTGTCTAATAAGCCAATTTCTATTAGACCTAAAAACGTAATAGAAGCATAAAGACGACCATCTGCCTGGGTGTCTACAACCGAAGACACAAGCAGTTTACGCTTGCGTTTAATCTTATGCCAGAAATTACGCATACGAAGAGTGTTCCGTTTTGTAACACGATCAAGGGTGACTACTTCTGAAAATATTTTTGCTCTGATCTGGTTATAATGAGGTAATCTCTCATGATATGGTTTTATTTGGCGTAGTAAAGGAATGTCCGAGTGTGGATGTGGAGATGCCTGTTTTAAAAGTGCAGGCATCTGCCGTGGGCAATCTGATTCTGCAGATTGATATTTATTTGCGGATTCTAGTTTTGGGCCATTCGCCTGCCGTCGACGAATGAGCCCTTCGTGGAGTTTTCCGCTCTCTTAAGGCAAGTTGGGCATTGAGGTTTATAGAAATCTTTTGTTCCGCACCCATAGCAAAAGAT
The DNA here is from genome assembly GCA_018903425.1 of Zaprionus nigranus. Lineage (NCBI taxonomy): Eukaryota > Metazoa > Arthropoda > Insecta > Diptera > Drosophilidae > Zaprionus > Zaprionus nigranus. The sequence continues at coordinate 86,283 of JAEIGD010000165.1, read as the reverse complement.
TGTGCGTTCTGCGAAGCACATGTCCCATGCGTGTCCTGGCTGGTCACAGTTCCAGCAGACCATAGGTCGTTTGGAAAGTTGCAAAGCCTCTACTGATACAGACTCCGTCTCTGAGGCCGATTGTAAAGACTCTTCAGTCTCCACAGCAGCAACAGCTCTTTTCAACACCCTCGGTGGAGTATTGACCTTGCTGGATTGCTTAAAATCTACATCTCCTAGCAGATTTTCACGTTTCTGGACCAGTTGTCGCAGATGAGCAACAGAATGAATGGACATGTATAATAATACTTGTCTTAGCTCTGGAATTAAATTCCTTTGCAGCTGCTGAACAAGACTGTACTCGTCTAACGGAATAGTTAGTCGAGAAACGTTTGACATAATGTCCACATAAAACGAATCAAAGGCCTCTCCCTCTTTCTGCTTTCGAGCACGAATTTCTTCCATAAGGACATCATCCTCTTTTATGGTCCTGATACTGATTTTTTAGTGCTGCACAAAAATCTTCCCATACTACCTCAGGGATCTCTTTTACGGTATCTCCAATACCATTCTTTTTGCTTTACTTATCAAGAGAACTTGTAACTTTTTGCATACAAAAGCAAAATCACCGTTTAGACTATCTATGGTCAATGTTCTTATTCTGTATAAAAACTCCTGAACTGTAGGGCCATTAACTGTTCCGTCGTATTTTACTCCCCAATCCTGAATGATCTGGGTGACTTTCTCAGGACTCAACATTGTGTTCGAGCGCGCGTCACTCGGCCTTGCCGAAGCTGCACTAATGTGAGACACACGCGGAGATGGAAGTTGCCGAGAACTATTAGGAGAATGTAAGCCGTTTGATATGTTTAAGTTGTCAAATTTGGCTTGTATGAGATCCATTTCTCTAAAATGACATGCAGGCGGATCGGACATTCGCGGCTGATAGCGAATACTTCTATTTCCACCCCCACCACCCCTAGGCTGTCGACCTTAGATGGATCGTGAATTAATTTTTGGCTGAGTATCTTGGCTTCGTGACTCATTTAAGTCAGCTGCCCTTATCTCCTCATCTACCTGTTGGTTTAGGGTTACCCCAGTAACGGGTTTCCCTTTACATCGTGTGTTGCTTACTTTTGAAATAGCACCATTACTAGTGCTTGCTTGAGGCTCTAGATGTGCTGAGTAATGCAAGTCATGTATTGTACTAGGTGCTTTGCACTCAGGACACTCTGGATATTTTTCTAGATGTGCCACGATACACTGATTGTGGAATCTATGGCCGCATTCAGTATTTATAATGTTTTCTGTTGCCAGTTGATGCTCTACACAAAGATTGCAAGTACCTTCAGGATGACGCATGTCCTCTCTACTGCGTACTAAAGGCATATTTGGTTTTTAAATGTTCAGAAAAAATTTTATTATTTTGTTTATTATTTTTTTTTGTTAGTTTATCATAAAATGTTTATTTATTATTTTATTTATTTTTAATAATTCATACGTTCGTTGTTTTCCTTATACTACTCAGGGAAGTTGATAAAAGGGTACCTTACATTAGTTTTTATCTAAAAAAACAGCAGACCGCTTGGGTCATACACTCGCGATGACTCTCTAATTTATAAACTTTTCACGCTGTAGCTTTTCAGCAAAACCTGCATAATAGGGTGATGGTTAGCCGAGCTGAACTTATCACATTCCATATTAGGCCGATTTCCTCTGCTGAATACTCCAACAATGAAAGCTTATTTGATTGTCAATAGATAACGACTCATCACTATCTAGTGATTTCGGTAGCCTCAATAGAAATTTAAATTCAGTATTCATTATAGTGAATGCGTTAGTCTATTGATAAGTTTACTTCGCTTCCTATTAGTGAAAGAGTGGGCCATATTTTTCTTATATGAGAAATATGCTTCCTGCTCTATTTTATAATCCCATTGTGGAAGGTCTAGTGAATTAATTTTCAGAATTTACTTTAAAATGAACAATTATTTCCGATCACTGTGCATTAGCAGGTCCGTCGGATATTCTCTGAGACACGATCCTTAGGAATATAGTTCCAGACAGAACTCAATGCAAATAAAACGAATATAATTTCCTGACAACTAATTTTAACATCTCGGATCTAAAGAGTGGACGAATTTTCGGTCAATGCCAAAAATCGTTTTTCCTATTCTTCAGCTTCGAAAACTAAATCAATTTACTACTATAGAATATGCACTTGGGATAAGTGAAGCCGCGATCGCGTAATTTTTTCAAGTTATTGTTAACAGTCTATTATCCGACGTTAACTTGCGATTTAACAAACTCGGTATTAATAAAGGCTTGTTGGATTTCACCTCCTAATTAAAAGTACCTAGTAGTTTCTGCGATGCCTCAACGTTGGGCGCAAATTCTGTATTGTGGCATGCTAGTTGATTGAGTGGTGCGATCTTCGCTAAATTACTGGCCAGTTGCGGCTAGCTTACAATCGTATTGGGGGGATTCGTTTTCCAAATAATAAAGCCTTAACTCGATCGGAAAGCCACGTTGAATTAAATTTATAGTCCCATGCCTATTATGTGGATGAATAAGATTTATAATGAATGCATGATACAATTTAAAAGAAAGAACGAAATTCGGAGAGCTCATGCGTGTATGATGCTGCTATGGCAGTATATCTAATGGAAATGAGGCTACACTGATGGTATAGTAGCCCGCCTCTGTACCCACCCTCCATGATTTACCTTTGGCATTATATAGTAAATCCCTATTTTAAATGTTACCCTTTCATTATACCCTTCGCCTTTTCACATAAGGAAAACTATTTTTATTTACCAAAACATTATAATAATTTTATTCATTTAATTATAAGATGAAAGACCGTATATAAGGCCATGCTATATTTCATTTAAATTTCCTGTTTCAATTGCTAATTTTAATTTAATTCATTTAATATCAACTACTATTACTTTCATAATTCATATTGTATTCAAATTCATACTATAATTTCGTTTAATTCTCCTGAACTGTAGGGCCATTAACTGTTCCGTCGTATTTTACTCCCCAATCCTGAATGATCTGGGTGACTTTCTCTGGACTCAACATTGTGTTGGAGCGCGCGTCACTCGGCCTTGCCGAAGCTGCACTAATGTGAGACACACGCGGAGATGGAAGTTGCCGAGAACTATTAGGAGAATGTAAGCCGTTTGATATTTTTAAGTTGTCAAATTTGGCTTGTATGAGATCCATTTCTCTAAAATGATATACAGGCGGATCGGACATTCGCGGCTGATAGCGAATACTTCTATTTCGACCCCCCCACCACCCCTAGGCTGTCGACCTGTTGGTTTAGGGTTACCCCAGTAACGGGTTTCCCTTTAATTCGTGTGTTGTGTACTTTTGAAATAGCACCTTTACTAGTGCTTGCTTGAGGCTCTAGATGTGCTGAGTAATGCAAGTCCTGTATTGTACTAGGTGCTTTGCACTCAGGACACTCTGGATATTTTTCTAGATGTGCCACGATACACTGATTGTGGAATCTATGGCCGCATTCAGTATTTACAATGTTTTCTGTTGCCAGTTGATGCTCTACACAAAGATTGGTTTTAAATGTTCAGAAAAAATTTTACTATTTTTTTATTATTTTTTTTTTTTGTTAGTTTATCATAAAATGTTTATTTATTATTTTATTTATTTTTAATAATTCATAAGTTATTTGTTTTCCTTATGCTACTCAGGAAGTTGCTGAAAGGGTAGTTTCCATTAGTTTTTTTCTAAAATAACAGCAGACCGCTTGGGTCATACACTCGCGATGATTCTTTAATTTATAAACTTTTCATGCTGTAGCTTTTCAGCAAAACCTGCATAATAGGGTGATGGTTAGCCGAGCTGAACTTATCACATTCCATATTAGGCCGATTTCCTCTGCTGAATACTCCAACAATGAAAGCTTATTTGATGGTCAATAGATAACGACTCATCACTATCTAGTGATTTCGGTAGCCTCAATAGAAAGTTAAATTCAGTATTGAGGTTTTCTTCATTATAGTGAATGCGTTAGTCTATTGATAAGTTTACTTCGCTTCCTATTAGTGAAAGAGTGGGCCATATTTTTCTTATTTGAGAAATATGCTTCCTGCTCTATTTTATAATCCCATTGTGGAAGGTCTAGTGAATTAATTTTCAGAATTTACTTTAAAATGAACAATTATTTCCGATCACTGTGCATTAGCAGGTCCGTCGGATATTCTCTGAGACACGATCCTTAGGAATATAGTTCCAGACAGAACTCAATGCAAATAAAACGAATATAATTTCCTGACAACTAATTTTAACATCTCGGATCTAAAGAGTGGACGAATTTTCGGTCAATGCCAAAAATCGTTTTTCCTATTCTTCAGCTTCGAAAACTAAATCAATTTACTACTATAGAATATGCACTTGGGATAAGTGAGGCCGCGATCGCTTAATTTGTTCAAGTTATTGTTAACAGTCTATTATCCGACGTTAACTTGCGGTAAAACTCGGTATTAATAAAGGCTTGATGGATTTCACCTTCTAATTAAAAGTACCTAGTAGTTTCTGCGATGCCTCAACGTTGGGCGCAAATTCTGTATTGTGGCATGCTAGTTGATTGAGTGGTGCGATCTTCGCTAAATTATTGGCCAGTTGCGGCTAGCTTACAATCGTATTGGCGGGATTCGTTTTCCTAACAATAAAGACTAAACTCGATCGGAAAGCCACGTTGAATTAAATTTATAGTCCCGTGCCTATTACGTGGATGAATAAGATTTATAATGAATGCATGATACAATTTAAAAGAAAGAACGAAATTCGGAGTGCTCATGCGTGTATGATGCTGCTATGGCAGTATATCTAATGGAAATGAGGCTACACTGATGGTATAGTAGCCCACCTCTGTACCCACCCTCCATGATTTACCTTTGGCATTATATAGTAAATCCCTATTTTAAATGTTACCCTTTCATTATACCCTTCGCCTTTTCACATAAGGAAAACTATTTTTATTTACCAAAACATTATAATAATTTTATTCATTTAATTATAAGATGAAAGACCGTATATAAGGCCATGCTATATTTCATTTAAATTTCCTGTTTCAATTGCTAATTTTAATTTAATTCATTTAATATCAACTACTATTACTTTCATAATTCATATTGTATTCTAATTCATACTATAATTTCGTTTAATTCTATATTTTATTTCTGTTTCACTTATTTAATTTTACTAAACTTTTATGGCATGTAACTTTCATTTTATTGTCTTTCATATTTAATGTGTTGCTTTTAGTTCTCTCATTTCATTTAGGTAGCGATTGTGCAATTTATAGGGTATTATATATGTATCAAATTATTGGTATATGTTCACATAAGTAAGTGTATATAAAAGGAAAATAATAAGTTCACTTACCCAAATCCATCCTATGAGCTCAGAGGAATTGTTGTTGGGATTAAATTATTTTTTAATGAATTGACTGAAAGAAATCACACTTGTGCACATATACATATTATACTCCTTTATGGTATATTGCCAAATAAAATGCCTTGCCTCCCACAAAAATAATAATTAATTAAAATAATGATTGGCAGTTGCCAAAAATAATAATTTAGCAATGATGAAAATTAAACATAAAAAATAATCAACAATAAGAAAATTATAAAGAAAAATAAATGAATTGAAATGAAAATCATAAGTATGAAAATTTAAATTATTGTCCAGTTAAACTAATTCTTTGTTTTGTTCTTTGTTTTCTTTTTTTGCATGATATTTGATTTTGTTAAATTTTAATTTTTATAATGTGTGACTGTGTGGATGTATGTGTATGGCGTGTAATTTTGTGCATGTGTAATTTGTGCATCACTTTTGTTTGTACATATGTTGCATTTTTGCATAAATTTCAATTGTTTTATGGTTGCACTTTTCTTGATATAGTTTGTAGATATATATTGATGTATGTGTTGATGTATATAGTTGTTCATGTACATGTGTTGATGTACATAGATGTAGATTATAGATGTTAGTGCAGATTATAGATGTAGAGGTTATATTTTTTTTCTTCTCCCGGTTTTGGCAGGGCGAGTCAGCGAGGTTATGCGTTCGCTGCTCTCCAAGATTTTTCCAGAAGAACGATGTGCAGATCTGGCGGGTGTGCAGATTGTTTTCTGCACAGAACCCCGATCTAATGCACTGTGGAGCCCTATCCGCAGAGACGTGCGCTCTAACAGCCGGGGTGCTCCACTGGCCGTTGCAATGTGCACGCTCTGTAAAAAAAAATTAAAATCTGTATTAGTTTTAATCAGATAACACTGCTAAAGTTTATTACTTACAGATTTGCCTTTTGATATTAAAAAAATAGAACACACCACTTTTTAAAAATTTTAACTTTTAAGTCCACGTTTTTCTTGAATGTACGAAAAACTTTTATTGCAGACTCCACGTCTGTTCTTTGCGAATGCCAAAAGGAAAAGAACTCGATGAGAGCGTAAGTGTCTCTCGAGCAGTGCAAAGCTTATCAGCAACTCAAAGTTCTAATTATAGCTTTGAACCGTTTAGAGTTGAGTTAGAGTCTACTGATAACGACTCCGAATTATCGAGATAGGAAATTTATCATTTTTCGGAGTTAAGCGTATTATTAAAAAAAAATCGTTTTTTTTGTTTTGGTTTTCGCTTTTATTTTCTTTTTCTTTATATACAATCGGAAGGGCTGTACATTACACTTTTCCAGATCATATCCAAACACCGTTATGCTGAACAACGGGTTCTTATCCATAAACTTGTTAATATATGTGGGATTGAGTGGGAACTCTAAACCTTCAATGTTCAAAACAATATTGTTTACTTTTATTATGTGTTCAGATATCTTCACATCATTTGATCTACATCTTTCAGCATGTTGAGCTCCCTCCTTTATCGCAGCAATCACTGTCCATTTGAAGCACTATTCGTCATTGTTTTTGACGTTCACGATTGCTTTTTTGCTACTCAAACTCTTGAGTAGTGCGATAAAGGAGGATCCTCTTATGGGTTTATACTTATTAACATTCATTTCCAAACGGATAATGTGAGTTAATGCCCATCCACTATCCTTCTCTTGGAATTCCTCCATTCTTGAGATTATTTTGTACAATTCTTGTAATTCAGAATTCACAGTGAAGACTTCCATTTTTGTTTGGAAAGACTTCACTTCCATACACTCAATATCCTGGATTACTAGAACGTATTCAGCGAAAAGCTCAAAGTTCACTTTTATCGAAGTGTAAGCTTCAAGCACGCTGGAGAGGGGATGAAGGAATGCCTTGCCTGCTTCCCTGCAGAAAATCTTCAGGCATTATCAAGCCTGCGTTAGTATTGGTATACAGGTACTGATGAATCCTTCCATTGAATAAATCAGTGTTTTTGTAAATCCTGTTATCAACAGGTTAAATAGCACGTCTCTTATGCTGCTCTGTACGAGTGTGATGTGACCAACTTATATTATTTTGAATAGTCACATTGCAGAGCGCACAATGTTTCATATTGTTCCTACCTCCTCTGTTTAAACAAATTTCTTGATGTTGTTGCTGCTGTTGTTGTTGTTGATGTTGTTGTTGTTGCTGTTGTTGATGTTGTTGTTGTTGTTGCTGTTGTTGATGTTGTTGTTGTTGTTGCTGCTGTTGTTGTTGCTGCTGTTGTTGTTGCTGCTGTTGTTGTAGTTGCTGATATTGTTGTTGCTGCTGTTGTTGTTGTAGTTGCTGATATTGTTGTTGTTGCTGTTGTTGTTGTAGTTGCTGATATTGTTGTTGCTGCTGTTGATGTGGCTGCTGTTGTTGTTCCTGATGTTGTTGTTGTAGTTGCTGATATTGTTGTTGCTGCTGTTGTAGTTGCTGTTTTTCTTGTAGTTGCTGTTGTTGATTTTGTCGTAGTTGCTGTTGTTGTTGTTGCTGCTGTTGTTCCATAGCTGCAGCGATTTTATTCACCCTTTGTGGAATATACTCCGTTTAAAGCCATTTTTGATTTTGTTGGTATTGTTGTTGTTACACTTATGATATTTTGTTTTCACTTTTTATACCCTTCGACCATTGAAAATGGTCAAAAAAGGGTATACTAACTTTGTGCAAATGTATGTAACAGGCAGGCAAGGAGGCGTGGCAGACCCCATAAAATATATATATTGTCTGTCTGTCTGTCTGTGTGAACGCACAGATCTCAGTTATTATAAAAGTTAGAGTTACCAAATTTGGCAGGAACACTCCTGTACTATAAGCAGATCAAGTTTTTTCAAATGTTGGGTGCCGCGCCCACCGCCCCCACAAATCAATAATTTAATTTTTGAACTCAATTTGTAAGCGCTGTATAAAAGATACAACTTTCTGACTTTAACATATACTAAGCTGAATGAAATATCTACGTAGTCTCCAAATTACAATCCGATCGGATAATAATCACAGAAGTTATTTAAGAAAGTATGAGCATAAAACCAAGTGCATCTGTCAGCTAACAAGGGAGGCGAGTGAAGCGCGAGCGCCATCTGTCGGGATTAATTTTAAAGCATGTGCATATGCATATGTGTATGAATTTAACAAATTAAACTACACGGGTATCCCACTGTCGCGTTTTGCGCGACTGTTGCTCTCGTTTTCTATTTTTTTCGCTGATGTAGCAAACGCACTCTACTCAGTTTCACGTAGTTTTTTATACTAACACAAATTTGGTCACCGATCGCCTTAACATTGTGACAATGAACCATGCTAGAAGATGAGTATACTATGCCCCCATCTTAATTCACAAGAATTGTATAACATTAAATAGAAGGAAAACAGGTTGCAATGTTTTGTTTACACCGTAAGGATGTTTTCTCAGGCTGAGGTACATATCTCAGTCCGGCCAGGGTCTTTACAGAACATTTATGTAAAACTATGGACTATTATGACTTTTAGTGTGAGAAGAGCTATAGTGGGTCATACCCTACTGGGGTATTACAGGGTATAGGGTCACACGTGGTCTGTGTCACACACGTGTACCTGCTGGGAATGTGGGTCTCCACATGGGTCCTATCACCACGTGGTCTGTTTGTGACTCACGTGCACATGTCGCGTGTCACGCGTGCCTGCTCGTCGTGAGGAACGCACGCGGCCGTGGGTACTTTCACTTGTACTCCCACGTGTCGCCGGGCGGTGTATTGCACCACGCCGCAACTCCTTGAAGCACACGCTCACGCACCCACTTGTCACCAACGTTCACTCACGACACGGTGTGTGTGTGTACGCTCAGAGTCGCCTGCTGGTCAGCGGAGCACCGACATGCCAGACAGCACCACTCTGCGACTACACACTCACACTAATACACACACGTACACGCCACTTTTGTTTGCACTGCGCTAGAGAGGAAGAATGTTTTACAGGGTATGTTTTAATGATCACTGCTGGTTTTGTTTTGTTTAATATTAAAGAACATATCGCGTTTTATTGTTGCTTTCTATCGCTAGTTACTTTTAGTTGTTTTTTAAGGTTAGTCCCTGTCTCCCTGCCTACTCGCACCATCTACGTTAGCTATTCTACTACGTTCTATATATATAAATTATCCTGCTCACCTGGACTCTCCTGCTACAGGATTCATTGTTTCCTTTGTCCTTTTTCTGGTCCTTGGGCACTTCACTTTATATATGTATTTACTTTGCACTTTAATATCCCCGTGGGGGAGCTTTTGCTACTTTGCCTCGCCTTGACTGCGCTCGATCGACTGCCCTTGCCCTAATTTCGGCAGCATGCATTTCGCTGCCTGCGCCTCGCTGCCTGTAGCTCTGCCGTTGTGGCTCTGCTGCTGTGGCTCTGCCGCTGCTAGCGTCGCTGCCTGCACGGCCGATCGTGCCTGGCTGCGGTGGCTCTGCTGTACACTTCGCTGCCTGCACGGCGCCGTTCGCACTTTTTCTGCATGTCGCTTGTCTAGCTTCGCTGCCGGCGGCGCGTCGCTGCTGGCTGAGCGTCGCTGCGAGCGTCGTTGACTTAGCGTCGCCGTTTGTCTGGCGCCGCTGGGTGAAAAATATCTAAACTTCGGTGCGAAACGTGATGCTCTACGAATATCTTATAAATAAATACATGTCAGGGTCATTATGGTCACAAAGCCTGGAAGTTATTGGAAGCCTACCCCGCCCGGTACCTAGTCACCTTCGCTGGTCGCATCCTTGCCGTGGAATGCCTTCAGGTCGGTCAAATCCTGCGCTGCATCGCTGCTTCGTCCTGACATACTGGAGGCGTAGGATCGTAAGCGATCGTGTAGCACACGACTCGGTAAGGTTCATCGTAGAGGGGTGTCAACTTGGCGGCGAATCCTCGATGCCCGGCTTCCACTCCCGGCGGCGTAAATTGTAAATTGTGATATGTTTAGGATTGAGTGGGAACTCTAAACCTTCAAAGTTCAAAATAATATTGTTTACTTTTATTATGTGTTCAGATATCTTCACATCATTTGATCTACATCTTTCAGCATGTTGATCTCCCTCCTTTATCGCAGCAATCACTGTCCATTTGAAGCACTATTCGTCATTGTTTTTGACGTTCACGATTGCTTTTTTGCTACTCAAACTCTTGAGTAGTGCGATAAAGGAGGATCCTCTTATGGGTTTATACTTATTAACATTCATTTCCAAACGGATAATGTGAGTTAATGCCCATCCACTATCCTTCTCTTGGAATTCCTCCATTCTTGAGATTATTTTGTACAATTCTTGTAATTCAGAATTCACAGTGAAGACTTCCATTTTTGTTTGGAAAGACTTCACTTCCATACACTCAATATCCTGGATTACTAGAACGTATTCAGCGAAAAGCTCAAAGTTCACTTTTATCGAAGTGTAAGCTTCAAGCACGCTGGTGAGAGGGATGAAGGAATGCCTTGCCTGCTTCCTGCAGAAAATCTTCAGGCATTATCAAGCCTGCGTTAGTATTGGTATACAGGTACTGATGAATCCTTCCATTGAATAAATCAGTGTTTTTGTAAATCCTGTTATCAGCAGGTTAAATAGCACGTCTCTTATGCTGCTCTGTACGAGTGTGATGTGACCAACTTATATTATTTTGAATAGTCACATTGCAGAGCGCACAATGTTTCATATTGTTCCTACCTCCTCTGTTTAAACAAATTTCTTGATGTTGTCTGCTGTTGTTGTTGTTGATGTTGTTGTTGTTGCTGTTGTTGATGTTGTTGTTGTTGTTGCTGTTGTTGTTGTTTGTTGTTGCTGCTGTTGTTGTTGCTGCTGTTGTTGTTGCTGCTGTTGTTGTAGTTGCTGATATTGTTGTTGCTGCTGTTGTTGTTGTAGTTGCTGATATTGTTGTTGTTGCTGTTGTTGTTGTAGTTGCTGATATTGTTGTTGCTGCTGTTGATGTGGCTGCTGTTGTTGTTCCTGATGTTGTTGTTGTAGTTGCTGATATTGTTGTTGCTGCTGTTGTAGTTGCTGTTTTTCTTGTAGTTGCTGTTGTTGATTTTGTCGTAGTTGCTGTTGTTTTTGTTGCTGCTGTTGTTCCATAGCTGCAGCGATTTTATTCACCCTTTTGTGGAATATACTCCGTTTAAAGCCATTTTTGATTTTGTTGGTATTGTTGTTGTTACACTTATGATATTTTGTTTTCACTTTTTATACCCTTCGACCATTGAAAATGGTCAAAAAAGGTTATACTAACTTTGTGCAAATGTATGTAACAGGCAGAAGGAGGCGTGGCAGACCCCATAAAATATATATATTGTCTGTCTGTCTGTCTGTGTGAACGCACAGATCTCAGTTATTATAAAAGTTAGAGTTACCAAATTTGGCAGGAACACTCCTGTGTACTATAAGCAGATCAAGTTTTTTTCAAATGTTGGGTGCCGCGCCCACCGCCCCCCACAAATCAATAATTTAATTTTTGAACTCAATTTGTAAGCGCTGTATAAAAGATACAACTTTCTGACTTTAACATATACTAAGCTGAATGAAATATCTACGTAGTCTCCAAATTACAATCCGATCGGATAATAATCACAGAAGTTATTTAAGAAAGTATGAGCATAAAACCAAGTGCATCTGTCAGCTAACAAGGGAGGCGAGTGAAGCGCGAGCGCCATCTGTCGGGATTAATTTTAAAGCATGTGCATATGCATATGTGTATGAATTTAACAAATTAAACTACACGGGAACATAGGTCGAAGGGTATCCCACTGTCGCGTTTTGCGCGACTGTTGCTCTCGTTTTCTATTTTTTTCGCTGATGTAGCAAACGCACTCTACTCAGTTTCACGTAGTTTTTTATACTAACACAAATTTGGTCACCGATCGCCTTAACATTGTGACAATGAACCATGCTAGAAGATGAGTATACTATGCCCCCCATCTTAATTCACAAGAATTGTATAACATTAAATAGAAGGAAAACAGGTTGCAATGTTTTGTTTACACCGTAAGGATGTTTTCTCAGGCTGAGGTACATATCTCAGTCCGGCCAGGGTCTTTACAGAACATTTATGTAAAACTATGGACTATTATGACTTTTAGTGTGAGAAGTCATACCCTACTGGGGTATTACAGGGTATAGGGTCACACGTGGTCTGTGTCACACGTGTACCTGCTGGGAATGTGGGTCTCCACATGGGTCCTATCACCACGTGGTCTGTTTGTGACTCACGTGCACATGTCGCGTGTCACGCGTGCCTGCTCGTCGTGAGGAACGCACAGGCGGCCGTGGTACTTTTTTCACTTGTACTCCCACGTGTCGCCGGGCGGTGTATTGCACCACGCCGCAACTCCTTGAAGCACACGCTCACGCACCCACTTGTCACCAACGTTCACTCACGACACGGGTGTGTGTGTACGCTCAGAGTCGCCTGCTGGTCAGCGGAGCACCGACATGCCAGACAGCACCACTCTGCGACTACACACTCACACTAATACACGTACACGCCACTTTTGTTTGCACTGCGCTAGAGAGGAAGAATGTTTTACAGGGTATGTTTTAATGATCACTGCTGGTTTTGTTTTGTTTAATATTAAAGAACATATCGCGTTTTATTGTTGCTTTCATTCGCTAGTTACTTTTAGTTGTTTTTTAAGGTTAGTCCCTGTCTCCCTGCTCTCGCACCATCTACGTTAGCTATTCTACTACGTTCTATATATATAAATTATCCTGCTCACCTGGACTCTCCTGCTACAGGATTCATTGCTTCCTTTGTCCTTTTTCTGGTCCTTGGGCACTTCACTTTATATATGTATTTACTTTGCACTTTAATATCCCCGTGGGTTTGCAACTTTTCCCGATGTGCGCTCGATCGACTGCCTTGCCCTAATTTCGGCAGCATGCATTTTCGCTCCGCTGCGCCTCGCTGCCTGTAGCTCTGCCGTTGTGGCTCTGCTGCTGTGGCTCTCCGCTGCTAGCGTCGCTGCCTGCACGGCCGATCGTGCCTGGCTGCGGTGGCTCTGCTGTACACTTCGCTGCCTGCACGGCGCCGTCGCGCACTTTTCTGCATGTCGGCGCCGCTGCCTTGCAGCTTCGCTGCCGGCGGCGCGTCGCTGCTGGCTGAGCGTCGCTGCGGGCTGGCGTCGCTGCCAGCATAGCGTCTCCGCTTTAGCGTCGCCGTTTGTCTGGCGCCGCTGGGTGAAAAATATCTAAACTTCGGTGCGAAACGTGATGCTCTACGAATATCTTATAAATAAATACATGTCAGGGTCATTATGGTCACAAAGCCTGGAAGTTATTGGAAGCCTACCCCGCCCGGTACCTGGTCACCTTCGCTGGTCGCATCCTTGCCGTGGAATTCTTCAGGTCGGTCAAATCCTGCGCTGCATCGCTGCTTCGTCCTGACATCTTGGAGGCGTAGGATCGTAAGCGATCGTGTAGCACACGACTCGGTAAGGTTCATCGTAGCGGGGTGTCAACTTGGCGGCGAATCCTTGATGCCCGGCTTCCACTCCCGGCGGCGTAAATTGTAGTACCGTTGCTTATTTGGGTACTCATCCCGCAATGTGATGAGGTGTTCAGTGATGGGTGGAGGGGGGGGGGGGGGGGGGGGGGACCCCCACCAAAGCGTCGAACTTAGTCCGTACAGGCTGTGGAAAGGCCTCCACCTGTTCTTTTTATCCGCAGCTATCCTTGTTTCTGAACCTCGACGCCCCGCAAGGCGGCGTGGCTGGTCTTGGGCCGTCTTTCACGGCGTCTGCGCTTGGTCGGGGCTCCCGTGGTGTTCTGATTCTCCGTGTCTCGTTGTAACTCTGCTCGTGTTCTCTGTTGGTGATCCCTCCGCGCTTCGCCGATGCACGGTGCTTCGCTGCGTGGTCTCCGGTGTCCTGGATTGTCCCTCGATGTCTAGTTGTCGTAACTCTGCTCGTGTCCTTGCGGTGATTCCCCCGCGCTTGCCGATCTCGGTGCCTCGCTGCGTGGTCTCGTGGTGTCCTGGACTGTCCCTCGGTGTCTCGTTGTTGTAAACTCTTGTCTTCTCGTGTGCCTGCCGGTGATCCCTCCGCGTCGCCAGATGCTCGGTGCCTCGCTGCGTGGTCTCCGGTGCCCTGGATTGTCCCTCGGGGTCGCGTTGTAACTCTGCTCGTGTGGCTGCCGGTGATCCCTCCGCGCTCCTGCTGCTCGGTGCCTCGCTGCGTGGTCTCCGGTGTCCTGGATTGTCCCTCGGTGTCTCGTTGCTGTTCTCCTGTGTCCTCTCGTGCTCTAGATTGTCCCTCGGTGTCTCTCTCGTCGTCTTCTGCTCGTGCCCCATCCGCCAGTTTGATACGGATCAGTGCTGCTCGCTCGTTCTCCGGTGTGCTCGGCCTGGCCGCCATACGCTCGCGGACGAAGCTGCGTGTGGCTCCCGTGTCGATCGTGGCGTCCGTTGTTGTTCCCTCGATGCGAACATTCGCGATGACACGTCCTTCCCCGCACCTCAGAGGTGCTACTCCTGGGAACTGCGGTGCGGCGTCTCCAAGTTGTTCCCCATCGGCTGAAGACGCGCAGCATTTCCCGACGTAGTCCTTCGACAGCGGTCCACTGTGCGCACGCCGTGTCGACCGCAGTCCCAACAGAACAACACGCGGCTATTACGGCAGTCCGCTTGTAGATGTCCAGGCTGAGCGCAGTTGTGGCACGCGCGCTGCAGGTCGTCCTTGGTTGCTCCTGTGGGTGGTGTGGGTGGAGTGGCTGTCGCTGCTGTGGGAGTCAGTGTTGTCGGTGGTGCGTTGTTCGTCACTGGCGGGTTCGGTGGCTTCGGGTTCTCTCTCCATCGATCAGCTTGGCTCGTCGCTTGGCGTTGCAGCTCCTTCGTGGTCTCGTACGTGATCACCAGTTTGCTCAGCTGAGCCAGCGTTTGAAACTCGTGACGGCGGGTGAATAGTTGATACTCCGGCATCATGTTGTCATAGATCCTGTCCAGCTCCTGCTCCTTGGTGTACTGAGCGCGTCGCATCATCAGTCGCAGTGCCAGTGCGTAGTCCCGGAAACGTTCGTCTCGGCGTTGGTTCGGGTCCGAATCTCGTCCTCCAAACGTTGAAAATAGCGCGGGGGAGGAAGAATTCCAAAAACTCCTGCTTGAACTCCTCCCAGGTGACTTTGTAGAGGGTGTTGACCCTGAACCAGTCCCTCCGCTTGGCCCGTTAGCACGTCCGCTACCGCTTGTGGTAACTGTTGCGGGTCGATGCCGTACAACGCTGCCTTCTCCTCCAGTTGCTCAATAAAACTCCACGGATCCGTGGCGTCGCTATTGAAGGCTACACCCCATCCCCGCACATGATCGGCCAACTCGTATGGGCCTAACCATCTGTGGCCTGGTTCGCTGTTCCTACTGACGGCTTGAAATGTCGCACTGGAGGCTGGAGCGGGTGGGACGTGTCGGCTAGTAGAGCTCCTTGAAGGACTCGCTGCCCGTCGAACTTCCAGACTCGGTATGGGGATGACGATTTCTGTGTCGTCCTCCGACGGCGCCGGCGAGGTGTCGCGTGAGCATGCTCCATGTTGTTTCGGCTCCGGTGTAGCTGCATTTCCGAAACTGGCCTCTAGCTCCATAATTCGCTGCAGCTGTTCCTTCGATAGGTCCCCTTGGTTGACGAAGGTTGCTAGGCGGCTCCGCATCTCCTCCACCGTACCGCTCGTGTCCAGCCCGAATTCCAATTGAGGATGAGCTGTAGCTCGCTCTTCCTCCGGAACGCGATCCAACGTGTTCCCATGTTGGGCGAGTTTGTTTTATTTGTTTCACTTCTCGGCGACGGTATGAAAAGTCAAAAAATTGTTCGCGCGGTATGTGTGCCGTATGTCACTGTATTATCTCTGCCGTCGATAGTTCACGATATTAAATGTTCGTAGGACGCGCACAGGGTATAAAAGTTTTTCATTGTTGTCGATGTTGACGACTGGGTGTACTGGACGCGACTGAGTTTTTAGAAGCTCACTTTCTAGAAAATAATTGTTCTCGCATGGCAGGATCAGAGGGTTTTATCGCTCGAAGGAGGCGCACAGGGTATTATAATGTTGGTCAACGTTGTCGATGTTGACTACACGAGGTTCCGGACGCGACTGATTTATATAATTTTTTTCACCGAAAAAAATGTTTTTTTTAAATGGCAGGATCAGCGAAATATTTGCTCGTAGAGAAACTGTTTTTTTCAAAAAAATCACAGGGTATTATGATATTGGTCAACGTTGTCGATGTTGACTACACGAGGTCGCCGCTGCCCAAAATTTCGTCGCGGTGCCGTTGCGTGTGCCGTTGTCTCTGGCGCCGCTGCCCAAAATTTCGTCGCGGTGCCGTTGCGTGTGCCGTTGTCTATGCACGCGGTTTTCGCTATTTGTTGTTGTCGTTTGTGCAAAAATGTGCGAGACACCGCTATGTGTGCAAGTGTTCGCGGTCTGGGTACCGAGGTACCGCAACTTTTAGCTTGTGCGCTGGGCATGGGCGTCGACTGTCTGGTGTTTTCTATGCGATGTACCCTGCTTTCTTGTTCCTGCCTATGCCCCTGTCTTTTGCTATGCTGCTCTACTCAAGAACTGCTACCGGGTATATTGGGCTTAGATATAACTTAATATTTATTTAATAATAATAACAATATAAAGTAATAATATGAGGCGTCGCTTCAATGAGGCGTCACAAGACATTTAGTATGCTTGATCATCAACAATTAGTATGCTTGAGGACACAGTTATCATAACGATCGTTTTCATACTCACCGACACGGTTAATCTCACAAAAGGAACAATGTACACATTAACTTGTTGAACAAGGGTCTCCCGGACTGTTAAATATGAATAAGATATCATAAGTCACAGCCTCTGTGCACTGGCGCCTACGTACACACATTCACACATTCACACCTGCGCATGCAAACACGATCATGCATGCTCAGTTTCACATGCTCACCTCTCAACCTTTAATACCGCACACGCACACACCCTCGAACACGTTAACTTGTTGAACTAGGGTCTCCCGGACTGTCAAATATCACGGTTAACTACACAAAAGGGACAATGCACACATTAACTTCTTGAACTAGGGTCTCTCGGACTCTCAAATATCATTAAGATACCACGCACGCACACACAGCCTCGAACACGTGCGCATACAAACACGATCATGCATGCTCAGTTTCACATGCTCCCCTCTCAACCTTTAATACCGCACACGCACACCCTCGAACACATTTACCTTCTAACACGTGTGCATACAAACACTATCATGCATGCTCACGATCCACCCAAACAACTCATCGACATGTTTATTAGGATCCTTTATTACCTAATCCCCCTCCTCACAACCCATTATCTTCATTTACACACCCTCATTAATTTTTTTTACCCCACTCCACTTTTTGTCCTAGAATCCCCATTCATTTTAACCCACTCCACTTTTTGTCCTAGAACCCGCGCCCATACATTTTACCCCTGAAAATTTGTACGTGCCTGCATTTTACCTCTGAAAAATTGTACGTGCCTGCATTTACCCCTCAAAACTTTGTACGTGCCTGCATTTTACCCCTGAAAATTATGCATTTTACTCTCACTCCACTTTTTGTCCTAGAAATTCCGTCACTCCACTTTTTGTCCCAGAACCCCCCATTTCCTATCTACTGTCATTCCTTCTTGAATAACTACTGTGTTTATTTTCCGATCAAATTTGGAGGAAATTTATTATTATATATCAAATTAGTAAGTTGTATCTTTACAACGTCGCTTGCAAATCGACTTAAAACACATTTGAAATAATCTTGATCACCGTATTCTACAGGAATCATACTGTCAAATTTGGAATTTCTAGCTTTTTTAATAGCTGAGATCTCTGTATTTACACAGACAGAAAGACAGACATAGCTCTATCGACTCGGTTAGTGAGCAAGCTATTTAAAATTATTTTGGTTTGGTTGAAATTCATACGTGATAGACTGGTTTCGCCTTCGTATTCGGATTTGGAAGGTCAATAAACAAATAGAGACTTATATCACTCCTACCGATCGTTACCACCCATTATTTTTTTGAGCTTCAAAAATTTGTCATGTTTTTTGAGGTTAATTCGAAACATTTACGTGGAGGGTAAATTTTGAATTTGGATTCGGAATTAGAAGGTAAAATTCATGTTAAAACATATATCGCATTCACAGATCAGGATTCTATATTTATTGGGGGATACTTACAAATTTCTCAGTTTTTTGAGGTTTTATCAATGTTTAGACGTGATTGCGAAATTCTGGACTCGGATACGGATTCAGCGACCGAAAATCATCAAAATGCACCACGAAACTTATTTTTTTGTGGCCCTATGTAACGATTCAGCATACATATTCATATAGTAACTATAATTATACATATATCGAAATGCAAACATTCATTAAATTAATATTTTCTCTTAAGAAATTTTATAAAATATTTAGACTCGAACAAAGGAGGCATTCACTTTTATTACAGTAGCTGATTTTGTGTATTATTAAAAGGAATAAATTATTATTTATAATATATCAAATGGCTCTATTATATTCAGCTGCAAATGATGATGAAGAAAGTTTGGTACAAGATGAAACTAATTCTACCAGTGGTAAGATAGAAAGATAAAAATATCAATTTAAGACGGTATATATAATAATTTTGAGAACTTTATAATGCATGGTGTGGAAATATCTAAGACCTCATATTCTTAGTCAGCCAGTTCTGGCAGGTAAAAATATCTGGTAGTTCATCAGTTTGTTGAAATTAAAATAATTTCCTTTAGAATTTAAGCAATATTCATGAAAATTTGTACAGTCCGTAAAATACTCGGATCGAACCAGTTTTGGGTTCTGATGAATTTCATATATGTACAATGTACATATATCAATAATATGCCATTAAGATAGTCTCATATGATCTAATTGAACACAATTTGATGTAGTTATAACCAGATAAAAGGCTTCCAGTACATTGCCGTTGGTGTTAAGTTCGTGCAATTTTTGAGTTTTACCCCATTCGATTACTTCTTTACTTCATAATAAGACAGAATTCTATAATGTTTATGTTTTCGCTAATTCTAATTCATATTATGAAATTCTTTTTGTTATTGCAGCTTATTTTTTCATATATATATATACTATTATTGTTCAAATTTCATCAATTAAGTTGAAAAACAAAATGATTTGTTGCGTTGCAAAAGTCGCCTATATACGTATAAAGGATAAATGCGACTTTTCTATTAATTGTGTTTCATTCCACAGAAGCGTCAAGGATGTTTCATTGGGGAGAAGTATTCTTATACATAATAGATTTTTGTGAATGTTTCCAGCTTTTTCACTTATAATTCCAATTATTGTTAATCAAACTATTCACACAATATTTATATACCCTTTGATCATTAAAAGTGGTATAATAAGGGTGTACTAACTTTGTGCAAACATATGTAACAGTCAGAACGAGACGTGTACTAATTTTGTTCAAACATATGTAACAGTCAGAACGAGGCGTGGCCGACCTGGTTAGCCGACTCAATTAATCCATAACTGTCTATCTGTCCGCCTTTTCGCATGTCGGTCTGTAAAGCTGGAGATTAAAAATTTTAAACGAAGATTTATTTGAACAGTCCCCAGATAAAGTTTAAAGTTTCAAAATTAAGATGACACGTCCAAGATATAACTTTCAGACTTGGGCAAATACTAAACTGACTTAAATTTGTAATCTCTCAAAATATTAATCCAATCCGACAACTAATACCTTAATTATTTAAAAAAGTTTGAGCACACCACGAAGATTTTCTGTTAGTAATGTAGAAAGCAAATGCGCTCTCGTTTTATAAACATATATACATATTGTAAGGATGTTTTCTCAGGCTGGGGTACATATCTCAGTCTCGCCAGGATCTTTACAGAAAGTTTATAAATACTAGGACTACTATGACTTTAGCAAGAGAGAGGGGCTACTAGCAGGTCATACCATACTGGGATATGTACAGGGTATAGAAGACGCACATGGGCCACGTCACGCACGTGTGCTCGCTAGTCATGTGATAGTGGATTCTACCACTACGTGGTTTCTAGGAGCTCACGTGCACGTGCCGCGTGTCACGCGTGCTTAACGTGACGACGGCTTAACGTGAGGAACGCACGCGGCCGCGGCTGCTTGCCCTTGAACTCACACAAGTCACTAGTTGGTGTATTCTACCACCCGCAACTAGTTAGAGTGCACGCTCACTTTTTGTAGTTTATGATTTGATAGTGTCCTTCTGAGTTCTGTCTCTTCGAACATTTTGAATAAGTACCCTGATGTACTTTTTCTATCAATTTCACTACCACTCCAATCAAAATCCACAAAACCAATTAATTTATTATCGAATGCCAAGTTCTTTTTAAAAATTAATTTCATATCGATAGTGCCCTTGAAATATCTAATAACTCTTTTTTAAGTTCTGCCATAACTCTGAGTTATTTTTGCTACTATATCTACTCAAGATATTTACTGCAGTAGTTAAATCTGGGCGTGTACAAAGCATTATGTACATTAAACATCCTCTAAGGTTACGGCATTGAGCATTGCAGTTTTCATCTGAATTAAGAAATTCATAATTTATTTTTCTAGGTAAAGGAGTACTAACTTCATTACAATTTTCCATGTTAAATTTACTTAAAATTCTCTTAACATATGCAGATTGGCTTAAATAAATTTTATCTTCATGCATTTCTATCCTAATTCCAATAAAATGTTTTATTTCATTTAGGTCAGTCATTCCGAAGTTTTCCATTAAATACTTTTTGAAGTTATTCATTCTTGTCATATCTTCTGTAGCTATAACCACATCATCTACATATAATAACACATATATGTTTTCATTGATGTTACCTTTGTCTAAAATATATATACAGCGATCTACTGGAGAGTTTGAAAACTCAGTCTTTCAATGCTTGCTCAAATACTTCAAACCAGCATCTAGCCGCTTGCTTGAGTCCGTAAATTGCCTTATTCAATTTACACATTGTTACTATTGCACGATATACCTTGAGGAATTCTCATATATATTTCCTCTTTTAACGTGCCATTTAAGAAAGCTGTTTTTACATCCATTTGATGGACTTTTAAGATATATTTATGTATTGCCAGTGATAATATGAATCGAAAATTTGAGATTCTAGGTACAGGAGCAAATGTCTTTTCATAGTCGACTTGGTACTTTTGAGTGAATCCTCATGCAACCAATCTAGCTTTGTGTCTAATTGGATTTCCAGTTATTCATCACTGAGGTGTTATTCACTTCTTTTTACCATGAACGCAATGCCGTGTGATGTTGCAGTTTGAGCTTGTTTTTCATTTTCTTGATTTTTATCATTTAATATTATTTTTTAATAAAAACAGTCCTTTTAATGTGGCCTTCTCTGCCACAATGGTGACATTTGACTCTATTCTTGGAATTTCCCTTAAATGTTTTCTTTTGCTTAGTTCCCCGATTTTTAGACAAATTATTTTTATAAGTATTATTTTTGCGTTCATAACTTTATTGCTTGTATCGTTGTGGTCATTTTTAATCTTAATTTCCTGATCAAGACATCTATTTTTTACAAACGCCAATGTCAAATTTTCTTCAGATAATGTCTCTATCGCTGTCACGACGCCATCGTAACACGAAGGCAATGTGATCAGCAAATGAGAAATTTTATCGATCTCTTCTATTTTTGCACCAGCTGCCAACAATTCACTTAAAAGTTCGTCAAACATATAGAAATGGTTTAATAGTGACATCTCACTCGATAGTTTCAGAGAAAGCAAACGCTTTCGCAGCGCCAGTTGCGACGCCAAACTTTTTCGTTCGTAAATTCGTAAATGTCAAAATTCTCAAGAATTTGACGCGCCGGAATGTCGCTTGTCGCGAAATTTAAAAACGAGTCGCTTAGGTACTCTATTGTACTTTTTGCACAACGCTCTGCCTTTTTCCTGGGATCATCTACCTCGTCGGGCATTAGACTGTCAACTACCTTAAGAACATCTAGTTCAGCTAAAAGAGCCCTGATTCTAAATTTCCAAATCGCGTACTTCTCGCCATCGAACGGCTTAATATTACGTTTAGCTTTTTCCATTTTACCACTCATACATACACAGCAATATATATGTATATATAAAAAAACCACGTGGCACTCAAGTTCGGATTCAGCGACCGAAAATCATCAAAATGCACCACGAAACTTTTTTTTTTTTGTGGCCCTATGTAACGATTCAGCATACATATTCATATAGTAACTATAATTATACATTTATCGAAATGCAAACATTCATTAAATTAATATTTTCTCTTAAGAAATTTTATAAAATATTTAGACTCGAACAAAGGAGGCATTCACTTTTATTACAGTAGCTGATTTTGTGTATTATTAAAAGGAATAAATTATTATTTATAATATATCAAATGGCTCTATTATATTCAGCTGCAAATGATGATGAAGAAAGTTTGGTACAAGATGAAACTAATTCTACCAGTGGTAAGATAGAAAGATAAAAATATCAATTTAAGACGGTATATATAATAATTTTGAGAACTTTATAATGCATGGTGTGGAAATATCTAGAACCTCATATTCTTAGTCAGCCAGTTCTGGCAGGTAAAAATATCTGGTAGTTCATCAGTTTGTTGAAATTAAAATAATTTCCTTTAGAATTTAAGCAATATTCATGAAAATTTGTACAGTCCGTAAAATACTCGGATCGAACCAGTTTTGGGTTCTGATGAATTTCATATATGAACAATGTACATATATCAATAATATGCCATTAAGATAGTCTCATATGATCTAATTGAACACAATTTGATGTAGTTATAACCAGATAAAAGGCTTCCAGTACATTGCCGTTGGTGTTAAGTTCGTGCAATTTTTGAGTTTTACCCCATTCGATTACTTCTTTACTTCATAATAAGACAGAATTCTATAATGTTTATGTTTTCGCTAATTCTAATTCATATTATGAAATTCTTTTTGTTATTGCAGCTTATTTTTTCATATATATATATACTATTATTGTTCAAATTTCATCAATTAAGTTGAAAAACAAAATGATTTGTTGCGTTGCAAAAGTCGCCTATATACGTATAAAGGATAAATGCGACTTTTCTATTAATTGTGTTTCATTCCACAGAAGCGTCAAGGATGTTTCATTGGGGAGAAGTATTCTTATACATAATAGATTTTTGTGAATGTTTCCAGCTTTTTCACTTATAATTCCAATTATTGTTAATCAAACTATTCACACAATATTTATATACCCTTTGATCATTAAAAGTGGTATAATAAGGGTGTACTAACTTTGTGCAAACATATGTAACAGTCAGAACGAGACGTGTACTAATTTTGTTCAAACATATGTAACAGTCAGAACGAGGCGTGGCCGACCTGGTTAGCCGACTCAATTAATCCATAACTGTCTATCTGTCCGCCTTTTCGCATGTCGGTCTGTAAAGCTGGAGATTAAAAATTTTAAACGAAGATTTATTTGAACAGTCCCCAGATAAAGTTTAAAGTTTCAAAATTAAGATGACACGTCCAAGATATAACTTTCAGACTTGGGCAAATACTAAACTGACTTAAATTTGTAATCTCTCAAAATATTAATCCAATCCGACAACTAATACCTTAATTATTTAAAAAAGTTTGAGCACACCACGAAGATTTTCTGTTAGTAATGTAGAAAGCAAATGCGCTCTCGTTTTATAAACATATATACATATTGTAAGGATGTTTTCTCAGGCTGGGGTACATATCTCAGTCTCGCCAGGATCTTTACAGAAAGTTTATAAATACTAGGACTACTATGACTTTAGCAAGAGAGAGGGGCTACTAGCAGGTCATACCATACTGGGATATGTACAGGGTATAGAAGACGCACATGGGCCACGTCACGCACGTGTGCTCGCTAGTCATGTGATAGTGGATTCTACCACTACGTGGTTTCTAGGAGCTCACGTGCACGTGCCGCGTGTCACGCGTGCTTAACGTGACGACGGCTTAACGTGAGGAACGCACGCGGCCGCGGCTGCTTGCCCTTGAACTCACACAAGTCACTAGTTGGTGTATTCTACCACCCGCAACTAGTTAGAGTGCACGCTCACTTTTGTAGTTTATGATTTGATAGTGTCCTTCTGAGTTCTGTCTCTTCGAACATTTTGAATAAGTACCCTGATGTACTTTTTCTATCAATTTCACTACCACTCCAATCAAAATCCACAAAACCAATTAATTTATTATCGAATGCCAAGTTCTTTTTAAAAATTAATTTCATATCGATAGTGCCCTTGAAATATCTAATAACTCTTTTTAAGTTCTGCCATAACTCTGAGTTATTTTTGCTACTATATCTACTCAAGATATTTACTGCAGTAGTTAAATCTGGGCGTGTACAAAGCATTATGTACATTAAACATCCTCTAAGGTTACGGCATTGAGCATTGCAGTTTTCATCTGAATTAAGAAATTCATAATTTATTTTTCTAGGTAAAGGAGTACTAACTTCATTAAAATTTTCCATGTTAAATTTACTTAAAATTCTCTTAACATATGCAGATTGGCTTAAATAAATTTTATCTTCATGCATTTCTATCCTAATTCCAATAAAATGTTTTATTTCATTTAGGTCAGTCATTCCGAAGTTTTCCATTAAATATCTTCTAATATCTTCTGTAGCTATAACCACATCATCTACATATAATAACACATATATGTTTTCATTGATGTTACCTTTGTCTAAAATATATATACAGCGATCTACTGGAGAGTTTGAAAACTCAGTCTTTCAATGCTTGCTCAAATACTTCAAACCAGCATCTAGCCGCTTGCTTGAGTCCGTAAATTGCCTTATTCAATTTACACATTGTTACTATTGCACGATATACCTTGAGGAATTCTCATATATATTTCCTCTTTTAACGTGCCATTTAAGAAAGCTGTTTTTACATCCATTTGATGGACTTTTAAGATATATTTATGTATTGCCAGTGATAATATGAATCGAAAACTTGAGATTCTAGGTACAGGAGCAAATGTGTTTTCATAGTCGACTTGGTACTTTTTGAGTGAATCCTCATGCAACCAATCTAGCTTTGTGTCTAATTGGATTTCCAAGTTCATTATATTTAACAGAAAATACCCATTTGCTATCTACATTATTTTTGTTTTCAAGCCTTTTTGTTATTGTCCAAGTATTATTAATTTTATGAGCACCTAACTCTGTATTGATGGCTTCATCCCAAAAACATTTATCATCTCTGTATTGAATTTCATCAAATGAATTTGGGACATCGTTAAATATAGTATGAGCATTTAGAACAAATTTATTTAAATTATTATCCTCTGCATTATAGGAAATCTGAGGCTTAGTCTTTAATCTCTCACTTCTTCTATTAACAATTTCTATGCCATCATTTTTAATTGGATTCTTATCATTTCCAATTTCTTTTAAATGCTCTGCTGTTTCACTTTCCCTACTCTCATTCGGGTTGCTCGATCCCTTACTTCATTCAGGAGATCATCGCGTTTCTTTTCTTACTTACATTACATTCCTTACTATCTTTCAGGAATTCTGTGTTATCGCATTCCTTACTCTCATTCGGGAATTCTGTTTGTATCGTATTATTTCCCTACTATCATTCGGAAAATTTTATATTCACTTTCCTTACTGTCCTTCAGGAACACTGTTTTAAATATAACAGCTCTAGAATTAACCAAATTGGTTTCATCGACAACACCATCCCTCGCGACAATAAATTTTAAAACCATTGGGTTCGTAGCCCACAAAAATACTTTTTAAGTGATTTATCATTAAATTTTCCTTGTTTGTTTTTAATATGCACATAAACAGTTGCTCCAAACACTGCCAAATGTTTTAAGTAGGGCTTCCTATTGTGCCACATCTCATATGGGGTCTTTGAACTATATACAAGTGCTCTGCTAGGGATTCTGTTAATTAAATAAGTTGCAGTTAAAACTGCTTCACCCCCAAAAACTTTTGTCTAGTTTTGCACCACTAACCATGGCTCGAGCTTTTTCTGTAATAGTTCATATCATTCTCTCAGAAACACCGTTTAAATGAGGTGTATGTGGCACTGTTAAGTGATAAGAAATTCCTTTCTTAACACAATACTGCCTCATCACATTTGAAAGGTATTCTCTACCTCATGGTCATTTCGTAGCCGGACAAAACCACGCTTAGTGGCATAAATAAATTCGCCTTGCATGAACACTGCAATCTTAAGTGGAGGCATTAACTCCAAACTGTCGGTATATAACGACTCATCATTTATAAGGTGGTCACTAGCACCAGAATCAAGGATAAGCCCGCAGTTATTCATCACTGAGGTGTTATTCACTTCTTTTACCATGAACGCAATGCCGTGTGATGTTGCAGTTTGAGCTTGTTTTCATTTTCTTGATTTTTATCATTTAATATTATTTTTTTATAAAAAACAGTCCTTTTAATGTGGCCTTCTCTGCCACAATGGTGACATTTGACTCTATTCTTGGAATTTCCTTAAATGTTTTCTTTTGCTTAGTTCCCCGATTTTTAGACAAATTATTTTTATAAGTGTTATTTTGCTGTGCACGATCGCGTTCATAACTTTATTGCTCTTATCGTTGTGGTCATTTTTAATCTTAATTTCCTGATCAAGACATCTATTTTTTTACAAACGCCAATGTCAAATTTTCTTCAGATAATGTCTCTATCGCTGTCACGACGCCATCGTAACACGAAGGCAATGTGATCAGCAAATGAGAAATTTTATCGATCTCTTCTATTTTTGCACCAGCTGCCAACAATTCACTTATAAGTTCGTCAAACATATGGAAATGGTTTAATAGTGACATCTCACTCGATAGTTTCAGAGAAAGCAAACGCTTTCGCAGCGCCAGTTGCGACGCCAAACTTTTTCGTTCGTGGTAAATTCGTAAATGTCAAAATTCTCAAGAATTTGACGCGCCGGAATGTCGCTTTGTCGCGAAATTTAAAAACGAGTCGCTTAGGTACTCTATTGTACTTTTTGCACAACGCTCTGCCTTTTTCCTGGGATCATCTACCTCGTCGGGCATTAGACTGTCAACTACCTTAAGAACATCTAGTTCAGCTAAAAGAGCCCTGATTCTAAATTTCCAAATCGCGTACTTCTCGCCATCGAACGGCTTAATATTACGTTTAGCTTTTTCCATTTTACCACTCATACATACACAGCAATATATATGTATATATAAAAAAAGCACGTGGCACTCAAGTTCGGATTCAGCGACCGAAAATCATCAAAATGCACCACGAAACTTTTTTTTTTTGTGGCCCTATGTAACGATTCAGCATACATATTCATATAGTAACTATAATTATACATTTATCGAAATGCAAACATTCATTAAATTAATATTTTCTCTTAAGAAATTTTATAAAAATATTTAGACTCTGAACAAAGGAGGCATTCACTTTTATTACAGTAGCTGATTTTGTGTATTATTAAAAGGAATAAATTATTATTTATAATATATCAAATGGCTCTATTATATTCAGCTGCAAATGATGATGAAGAAAGTTTGGTACAAGATGAAACTAATTCTACCAGTGGTAAGATAGAAAGATAAAAATATCAATTTAAGACGGTATATATAATAATTTTGAGAACTTTATAATGCATGGTGTGGAAATATCTAGAACCTCATATTCTTAGTCAGCCAGTTCTGGCAGGTAAAAATATCTGGTAGTTCATCAGTTTGTTGAAATTAAAATAATTTCCTTTAGAATTTAAGCAATATTCATGAAAATTTGTACAGTCCGTAAAATACTCGGATCGAACCAGTTTTGGGTTCTGATGAATTTCATATATGTACAATGTACATATATCAATAATATGCCATTAAGATAGTCTCATATGATCTAATTGAACACAATTTGATGTAGTTATAACCAGATAAAAGGCTTCCAGTACATTGCCGTTGGTGTTAAGTTCGTGCAATTTTTGAGTTTTACCCCATTCGATTACTTCTTTACTTCATAATAAGACAGAATTCTATAATGTTTATGTTTTCGCTAATTCTAATTCATATTATGAAAAAGGATGAATTTCGCAATTTATTTTAGTTTCACAATTTAATTGTTTATATGGCATGGACAGGGCCCATAACCTGTTGTAGTTTATGATTATACCCTTCGACCATTGAAAATGGTCAAAAAAAGGGTATACTAACTTTGTGCAAATGTATGTAACAGGCAGAAGTAGGCGTGGGAGACCCCATAAAGTATATATATTCTTGCTCAGGATCACAAGCCGAGTCGATTGAGCCATGTCTGTCTGTCTGTCCGTCTGTCCGTCTGTGTGAACGCACAGATCTCAGCTATTATAAAAGCTAGAGTTACCAAATTTGGCAGAAAGACTCCTGTATAGATCAAGCAGATCAAGTTTATTTCAAATGTTAGGTGCCACGCCCACCGCCCCCACAAATCAATAATTTAATTTTTAAACTCAATTTGTAAGCGCTGTATAAAAAGATACAACTTTCTGGCTTTAACATGTATTAAGCTGAATGAAATATCTATGTAGTCTCCAAATTACAATCCGATCGGACAATAAACACAGAAGTTATTGAAGAAAGTATGACCCCAAGTGCTTCAGTCAGCTAACAAGGGAGGCGGGCGAGCGCGAAGCGCGAGCGCCATCTGTCGGGATTAATTTCAAAGTATGTGCGTATGTATATGGGTACATACATAGGAACATACATACATAGGTCGAAGGGTATCCCACTGTCGCGTGCTGCGCGACTGTTGCATTCTTACTGGTTTTATAGTGTCCTTCTTAAATAATAAGTCAAGATTTATGTTGTAGTTATTTATAATTATCACTAAGGATCATACTGATCTATGTGAGACCCCCACTTGGGGGCCTGCCGACATAACCTATTTATAATCATTTATATTTTTAACTGCAACACCAGCACCACGACCTGCTCTCGGCAGAAAAAGTTCAAGAAGAAGGAAGGAAATAAAGGAAATAACCATACATGTAAAATATAAAGTAGTGTTGGTAAACGTTATTATACCCTTCGACCATTGAAAATGGTCAAAAAGGGTATACTAACTTTGTGCAAATGTATGTAACAGGCAGAAGGAGGCGTGGCAGACCCCACAAAGTATATATATTTTTGCTCAGGATCACTAGCTGAGTCGATTGAGCTATGTCTGTCTGTCTGGATGTCCGGATGTCCGTCTGACCAGATGAACACACAGATCTCAGCTATTATAAATGCTAGAGACACCAAATTTGGAATGAAGGGGCCTATGTACTCGGCGCTTATCAAGTTTATTACAAATGTTAGGTGCCTCGCCCACCGCCCCCACAAATCAATAATTAAATTTTTGAACTCAATTTGTAAGCGCTGTATACAAGCTACAACTTTCTGACTTTAACATATACTAAGCTGAATGAGATATCTACGTAGTCTCTAAATTACAATCCGATCGGACAAAATCACAGAAGTTATTTAAGAAAGTATGAGCATAAAACCAAGTGCTTCTGTCAGCTAACAAGGGAGGCGGGCGAGCGCGAAGCGCGAGCGCCATCTGTCGGGATTAATTTCAAAGCATGTGCATATGTATATGGGTACATACATAGGAACATACATACATAGGTCGAAGGGTATCCCACTGTCGCGTGCTGAGCGACTGTTGCTTTTCTTACTGGTTTTTGTAGTTGAATAGGGGTATTCCAACACTCACGCACCCCGCTTGCCTGCTGGGCGTGCAGAAGGCCCGTGACCGCAGGTACTTTCGCCTGTACTTCCACAAGTCGCTCGGTGGTGTATTCTACCACACTGCAACTTGTTAGAGCACACGCTCACGCACCCACTTGTCAACTAACGTTCACTCACGATATTGACTGTGGGTGTGTACACTAAAATCTTTCGCTGGCCAGCGGAGCACCAGCATACCAGAAAGCACGACTCTGCGAATACACACTCACACGGGCGCTAGGAAAGAATTTGTCACTGGGTTTTTATAATCACTGCGGGTTTTGGTTTTATTTCATTTGCAACATGGTTTTATTTC
This sequence comes from Zaprionus nigranus, assembly GCA_018903425.1. NCBI lineage: Eukaryota > Metazoa > Arthropoda > Insecta > Diptera > Drosophilidae > Zaprionus > Zaprionus nigranus. Next base: position 55,817 of record JAEIGD010000165.1, on the reverse strand, counting down.
TTTCGATGTTTTCTTTCCTCGTTCTTAATCTAGTTCGTCCCTGCGTTCATACCTACTTCGCACAATCCGTAGCTCATACTTGAGGTTTCAATGTATCCTTTTCACAGCTCAGCTAGTTTTCTCCTGCGACAGGATTCATGTCTCCTTGCACTTTGTATTTTTGAGGGAAAGCTTGCTACTGGCTCACTGGGCTGCCCACAATCGACTGTCCTTTGCCCTAGTTAGGCAGATTGCACTTCGCTGCTTACGTTTCGCTGCCTGTGCCACGCTTCATGCGGCGTCACACCCCTTACTTCACCGGGGTTTGTCTCCAGGTCGGTCAATCCTGCGCTGCATCGCTGCTTCGTCCTGGAGGCGTAGGATCGTGGGCGATCGTGTAGCTCATGACTCGGTAGGGTTCATCGTAGCGGGGTGCCAGCTTGGCGGCGAATCCGTTGACTGTCTAATTCCTCGATGCCCGGCTTACACTCCCGGCGCCGTAAATCGTAGTACCTCAAACCGTCGAACTTAGCCCGCTCAGGTCATAGGAAGGCCTACACCTGTTCTTCGGCCGTAGCTACCCTTGCTCCTTGTGCCTCATCGCCCCGCAAGGCGGCATGGCTAGTCGTGGGCCGTCTCCTACGGCGTCGCCGCTTAGTCGGGTCTCCCGTCTGCTCCTCTCCGCTGGCAAACCTCGTCTCGTTTCCTCGGTTGCCCCTCTACGCCTTGCTCGTGTACTTCGTCTCGTCCCGTTGTTTCTTCTGCTCCTCTCTGCTGCCAACCTCGTCTCGTTTCCTCGATTGTCCCTCTGCACATTGCTTGTGTACTCTGTCTCGTGTCCTTGGTTGTTCTTTCGCGCTTGATGCGTGTACTTCGTCTCTTGCTTGTCCATCCGCCAGTTTGATACGGATCAATGCTGCTCGCTCGTTATCCAGTGTGCTCAACCGGGCAGCCATACGCTCGCTGATGAGGCTGCGCGTGATTCCCGCGTCGATCGTGGTATCCGTCGCTACCTCCTCGATCCTGACCTGTGCGATGACCCGGCCATTATCGCACCTTAAAGGTGCTACTCCTGGGAACTGTGGTATGGCGTCTCCAAGCTGTTTCCTATCGACTAAAGACGCGCAGCATTTCCTACGTGGCTCGCCAACCACAGTCCACCGTGCGTATACCGTGTCGACCGCATTCCGAGCAGAATAGTACGCGGCTATGTGCCCGGGTTGCGCGCAATTGTGGCACACTCGCTGCACATCCCCCTTGGCTGCTCCTGTAGGTGCTACATGTTGAGTAACTGCTGCCGTGGTAGGGGTCAGTGCCGTCGCCGTTGCGCTGTTCGTCACTGAAGAATTCGGGGGCTTCGGGCTATCTCTTCGCCGGTCAAACTGGTTTGTACTGTGTCGTTGCAACTCCTTGGTCATCTCGTAGGTTGTCACGAGTTTGTTCAGCTGCGCCAGCGTTTCAAACTTGTGACGGCGGGTAAATAGATGGTATTCCGGCATCATGTTGTCGGAGATCCGGTCTAACTCTTGTTCTTTGGAGTACTGAGCGCGTCGCATCATCAGTTGTAGTGCCAGTGTGTAGTCCCGGAAACGTTCGTCTCGGCGTTGGGTTCGAGTCCTGATCTCATCCTCGAGCGTGTAGAAGTAACGTGGGGGAAGAAAGAATTCCATGAATTCTTGTTTGAATTCTTCCTAGGTGACTTGGTAGAGGGTGTTGACTCTAAACCAATCCTCACCTTGGCCCGTCACCACATTTCCCACAGCTACAGCTTGCGGTAGTTGTTGGACGTCAATGCCGTACAATGCTGCCTTCTCTTCCAGTTGCTCAATGAAGCACCACGGATCAGTGGCGTCGCCATTGAAGGCTACACCCCATCCCCGTACACGATCGGCCAACTCGTATGAGCCTAACCATCTGTGGTTCGCTGGTCCTACTACTGGTTGGAAGTGCCGCTGGAACGGTTGGGATGTGTCGGCTAGTAGTGCTCCTCGAAGGACTCGCTGCCCGTCGAACTTCCAAACTTGGTATGGGGATGACCACTTCGGAGTCGTCTTCCAGGCCGGCGAGGTGTCACGTGAGCGTGCTCCAGGTTGCTTAAGATCCGGTGTAATTTCGTTCCCTAGGCTTGTTTCCAGTTCCATCATCCGCTGCAACTGTTCCTCGGACAACTCTCCTTGATTGGTGAAGGCGACCAGGCGGCTTCTCATTTCCTCTACTGTGCCACTTGTGTCCAGTCCGAACTCCTTCAGGATGAGATGTAGCTCGCTCTTACGACGGAAGGCGATCCAGCGTGATCCCATGTTTTCTTTTCACTTTGTTGTCCTGCGTCAGGATTCGATGTTGCCTGCTTGCGTGCCCGATCTGGCCTGCGTTCGTCGGTATTCGGCACCGAGTCTTATAGGACTTGGCCTGAGTGATGTCGTCACTTAGGCTGCACCAGCGCAAGGAAGCAGTTAAGCAATGTAAAAAGGTACCAGAAGGTCAAGTTTGCGCATACGTCAGTGTGCGCAATAGTCGTGAGACACGGGTACAACCTGTCCTACGAATTATGGTAAATTTCTCACGCGTTCTTGGCCGGTGTCTTATCGTGAGGAACGCACGCGGCCGCGTGGTTTTATTTCTTTCGATGTTTTCTTTCCTTTCCTTCCGTTCTTAATCTAGTTTGTCCCTGCCTTTCTGCCTACTTCGCACAATACGTAGCTCATACTTGAGCTTTCAATGTATCCTTTTCACAGCACACCTAGTTTTCTCCTGGTCTGGCACTGGACTTGTAACTTTTCACTTTCACTTTGTATATTTGAGGGAGAGCTTGCTGCTGGCTCATTGGACTGCCCACGATCGACTGTCCTTTGCCCTAGTTAGGCAGATTGCACTTCGCTGCTTACGTTTCGCTGCCTGTGCCTCGGTGCTGTTTGCATGTTGCCGCTGCATATCTGTGCACAAGCTCTGGGTGCACATTATTATTTTTCAAAATCTATTATACTTTCCATTATGTTTTAAAATCGGTATACTATGACATATAATTGCTATAGAAAGTTTAGACTGAAATAACGATTTTACATTTTCATTTAATCTGACAATTATATTGCAATATATTATATTCGGTAAAGCCATAATACAAATGCTGCAAAATATTATTTCTTTTATATATATATTTTTGTAATTAAAGGTCAGCGAATACTTGGTCCAAATTCAGTTGACGTCATCACTGAACAAGAGTCTGGGACTGTATATACTGATGAGCAGCTGCAGAATTTGGTGGAGCTGGTTCAAAGGATGACAATTCTTTACTCACTTGATCACCATGATTGGAATGAGAAAACGATAAGAGTCATACAACTTTGGCTTTTAAAACCAAATAAGCCTATGCTAACAGTATTCTACGATTCAAATACAATATCGGCTTGCCTTGGATTTCCAGTAGCGCCTGTCCTTGATATATGCTATTTCGTACGTACATCAAATCAACTACTTACTATTGATATATTTTACGAATGTGTTAATTTTGGAACTTTTCATAATGATGTTGATGGTTGTCTTTTACGAGTTTTGGAGTTAGCCTATGCCCCAATATTTCGAAATCACTCTGAATGGGACGATAATATAAAACAACGCTTTTGCAAGGCTCTTGATAAATTTCTAGTCTATTTAACAGGAATGCACTTCAAAATGTCGGGAATGACAGTGCTATATGTTCCATATATTGTAAGACAAATTGCTGTCGAAAATATATCATATGATCCAGAGTTTGTTAAGAATTTAGAATCAATTGCAGTCTTTTGGGCGACGCAAATACGTACTCTTCTGAATGACAAGACTTTATCTGCACCAAATGATTTTGTTATATTAGAGAATGAATATGAATTTTGGCTTTATCGATGTAAGTTTGAATTTTTTTGTCAATTCTGCAATCATTTAACTATATTTAATTATTTACCTTTAGTCGAGGTTTTACAGGCATTAAATACTCAATTGGAACAAATTGATGTGCAAAGCGTTATAAAAATACTAAGAAATTCTCATTCAGTATACATTAAGCAAATTGATGAGCTTATATACGAGGCTCACTATGAAATGGAACAGGCCATGTCAAATATAAAATTTCTACATCTTCTTATGGAACCGTGTGAAGAAATAAATCAAACCGAAAGTATTGATTTTCTCACTCAGTTATTTCCAAGAATTATAAATTTAATTCACTTTATTTGGTCCAAATCCGAGCACTATAATAAACACGATTTGATAACAGGATTATTTCGTGATTTAAGTAATCGTATTATTCGATTTTTGTACGGAGATGATTAATTTAGATAAGATACTTTCGGGTAGCTCGCGATTCGGAATAAAAGTTTGTAACTTATCTCTAAACTGTTGTTTAACATACAAAGGAATATATAGCTTCATGTCAAAAGAAAATGTAAAATATGATCAAAGCTTGGGACTAACTTTAGATAATGCAATGATATTTAATCACGTTGATGCATTTATGGAGCGCTTGAACGACGTTATCGATATATGCGAATCTATGATTGTATTTGGACGATTGGATGAAACCGAAAGTATTCCCAAGCCAAAATTTGGTGGAACAACTGGTCCAGAATTTGAAAAAACAACGGAAACTGTAGAAAGTCAATTTTTAACTACATTAACTACATTAAATACCGACTGCAAAGAATTAATATTAAATGTTCATAAAAATGACTGGTATGAAGAAGTGCTCAAATATCGACGAACAGTTCAGAGTATGGATGAAACTGTACAACGCTTAATGTCTAATGTTTTTCTGCATGTATGCAATGTTGAAGAAGCTATTGAATCACTTAATGCTATGCTATTTTATTCATATCGCGGTTCTATTAGAAAGTCGTATTTGAGGCAAGTAACAGAAGTTTGGATGCTGTTTTGCAATGAAATGGAATCTACTTCAAAAGTTTTAATGGATCGTAGTAAAAGTACATGAATCTTGGGTGCCATATTATGCTTCAAGAGCCATCAGCTATCGAACAAATATCGAAAGACTTACCTGGCTTCGAAACCGACTAAACTCGTCAGAATGGCTTCCAAATGTAACGGAAGCACTGATAGCTTTGAACAAATTTGAAACGCTCAGAAAAGAATTTGATAAGCAGATTCGTAAATCTTATGAAGAATGGCAGAAAAATTGCTGTAGTACGGTCTTAAATCAAAAGTTGGACAGATTCTTACTTGCTCGAAGTAAAAAAAAAAAGGCCTTCTTGAATGTAATATTGATGCAAGTGTATTAACTATTTGTGAGCAATCACAGCATTTTTTGCGTCTCGGCTTTTCCGTGCAAGGACCTGTTCGCAAGATATTTGAAAAATACGAAACACTTCGTTTTGTTTATAATAGCGTATTGCAAGTCTGTCTTAATTACAATCATATATTATCCGCTTTATCTGAGCAGGAGAGAAAATTCTTCCGATCTCTTATTCAAGGTTGCGATCGAAAAATTGCTCCTGGTGTATTTAAATTAACATATGGAGGTGATCTAAGTGATGCTTATATTGCTGATTGTGCTAAGCATACAAATAAGTTACAAGAAACGATGGAAGTGTATAAGCGTGCAAATAAAAATATTGCACGCACTTGTGAAAAGATTTGTAATACACCATTGTTGAAACTTACATTTTCAGGGGCTGTTGCATTACCAACTTTCGAAAATCACTTATCTAACTATATTCGACGTATAAGTACCATTCTACGAGGATATTACAATAGTATTACGGATTTATTGTTTGCAGTTTTTTCAAAGTTCCAGCCCGTTATTGAAGATGTAAGTAATTTATTTTACATTGAATAAATAAATATTATTAATTATTTCACACATAGCAACAACTCAAATTTTCAGGATTCTTTTTATTTGGTAGACAAAAAGATTAGACAAGCATGAAAGCTACACTTTATATACCTGGCACACACTTGACCAAACAATTTCTTGAATATATAACTTCAATTTTTTGCGTATTTTGTCTTGCATACTTTAAAGGTCTTAAGTCTTAGTCTCTGAGATATTAATCTGAAAAGGACAGACAGACATGGCTATATCGACTAGTTTGTGCGGTTTCAAAGCCTCATACTTGTTTCAATATTTTTAGCTTGCACAAAGTAATCATACACTTTAACCTAAGAATTTGCAGGTATAAAATCTACTTACGTCATATTTTTGCAGGTTCTTGATTCCTTCGATTTTTTCGGGTCTAATTATATTCGATTGGGGGAATAAGTTCAGTCTTTATTTTTTTATGAGTTATATTTAAATGATTCGTTTGAGATTTAATTGTATTCAAAATAACTTATTTTTGCTTTACAAAACTGTATTATATGTTTTCTCGTATAATTTTATTTTAATAAAGTTTTAATGCTCAGCAATTAAATACCTAGGAAGCAAAAATTGTCATTTTGAAATAAAATACCCAGGAGCCAAATTTTGCTCGTGACATAAGTAAATTGTATAAAGAATAGTAATCAGATCAAAAACAATGCCTAAGCATTCAAAAACCCAACTTAGTCCTTCAAAACCTTTAATAAGAAGCTAATAAGTTGTTAATTTGGTCGATAAAATTAACTGTGGTTATTAACATGGTGACATCATTAATTACAAAATGGCGAAATAGTAATGTAGATGAAATTGCTATAACTACTGTTCTTACACACATGTGCAATTTCAACAATCGTTTTCACCGAATAATATTTTCATCGTGCTGAAACTATTACTTATGTATACAACCAGGACATTGGAAGACTGATTGTAAATCCAAGCTCTCATAATAGCAGAATAAACCGAGATTCAGAGAGTTTAACATGCTACCGATGTGGGCAACTTGGGCATCTTGCAAAGCGGTGTACGAGCAATACAATTAAATCTGGAGCAAATACCGTAAAGAAATGTAACCAATGCTTTGTTTTGTGGGAGTTATGATATATCAAAGTGAGATGTTTCTGATTTGTTTAGACTCGGTTGCAGAATGTTCATTGATTTAAAGTAGTATCGCCAATAAGTTCGTTGGCAAACAAATTAACAATGCCGTTACAATTTGTTGCATTCGTAATGCTGGCATTTCCAGTATGCTACCAAAATTATGCAAATGTAGCATAAATGAAAATTTTTATTGAAATATTATTTCAAGTAAAAAGAAGTAGACATGAAACTATAAAGAAGGTAGAGAAATTCTTGATCAAGGAAATTAGATCAAGAATTATTTTGAAAACTTTGTACCTCTTTTCTCAGATTATGAAACCGATATATTCTTATTACTTCCAATAAAAATATTTTTAGCTGGAAGTAATAATGAATTGGAAGATATTAGAAAAAGAATGATTGCTATTCTCATCAAGCCGTCTTATTAGGCGCAGTGGTCTGGTTAGACTTACTTTGCCGAACCAGACCACTGCGCCTAATAAGATGACGACAAAAAACTAAGTTCGTGTCCTATAAATAAACTTTACTCTTTAATTCTTTCCTATCAAAATGTTAGAGGTGTTTGTAGTAAAATATCTAATCTTTATCTCAATAGTCTTGCTTTTTCTTCCCAAATTATTGCCTTTACCGAAACCTGGTTAAAAACCAGAGATTCTAAGCTCTGAAGTCTTTCCAGATAGGTATACAACATACAGGCTTGCTCGACCTGACCGACGAGGTGGTGGAGTACTGATTGCATAATGATTGAAATAATTTGTGTAAAAGTACACTTTTCCGGTTTTTTCATGTATAAGTTAACAACACGCTTTGCCAAAAGCTCATAAAGAGAAAGCTTAGGTCAGCGTCTGCATTATTTCCTGCACGCGCCAACCTAAAGTAAAATAAATCGTAACCAAATTAATATTAACAGAGCATCGAACTGCAGTTGCAAAACAGTTCACACGCGCACCTGCAATTCCTACTAAATATTAGCCACAACAGGAAATGGCCAAGCAGTTCAAACGGGCACATGCAATTCGTACGAAATATTGACAACAACAGGAAATGGCCAAATTTATTAAGAAGTCATCAGCAGAACTGCAATTAACCAATTACAGCCGACTGCACAACTGACAAACTGTTGTCAAACTTTGATTCGTCGCTGCCACCGTCGCTGCCACCGTCGCTGCCACCGTCGCTGCCACCATCGCTGCCACCGCTGCACCAAATTCTGATTCACAAAAGGCCAGATTAGGGAACTAGAGTAGAACTTCAATTTAGTCTTAACTTTGAATCCGATCAATAAAGTTATCAAAATAAATTTGTAAAATTTATTTTTTATTTTCATTAATAAACAAATAAATTAACTGGCGCCCGAGCAGGGACCGGTTTATAACATAACAGAGCAAAAAGCCTCTAAGTGTTCGCGAATAAAAGAGCAAAAAGCCTCTACGCTCGCGTCGTGACGAAAAACAAAAAGTGTAAGTCGCGAATAACCGTGTTCCGTTAAAAAAAGGGAAGACTCCCATCCATAGTGGTGGCCCTTAAAAAAGGTAAAAGGCAATTCATCGCCTACAAAGACCAACGCCGTGCAAGGCCCGTCCCCACGGAACCTTCCGAAGGAAGTATCGCACCTGGATCCTTAGTAGATGCAGCAAACCGGACCAAATCCAGACGATCGGGAAGGATGGCAACAATAACCTACTTGTAAGATAGTTTTAAGAAAAATCTAAAGAAAATTCAAAATTCAAATCGAACAAAATTTAAAAGGAGATTAGAAAATTAAGAATACAAATCAAACAAAACTTAAAAGAAGATTAAAAAATTAAGAATTCAAATCAAACAAAAACTTAAAAGAAAATTAGCAATACAAATTAAGTAAATATATATATATAGGCATTAGAAAGTGAAAGTGAAGTGATCAACCAAAGTAAATAACACACCGTAAAAATATAAACGATTAACTGACTACTGAATATTGTAGTATAACAATTTCCAACTTTGCGATTCCTTACGAGGACCCTCCAAAGTAGAAGGAAGAAACCAGCTACTGGTTTTCAAACATATTAAAATTTTCCTTTGTGACCAAAATATTTCGAAATTTTGTTGAATCACTTTCACTGAAACAAACACGCGAACAAACACTTACGATTTCTATTTTTATAAGCCTGAATTAATACGACATATTCTAAGTTTTTCAAATTTCCGTACCATTAATGGCAAATCCTAATAACTTAATTAGACCCCCCATTCTTTCAGTAAGCCAGCCAGAACGAAATAGAGTCAATATGAACCAACAAGAACTTAACGCACAAATTAGTAGAATAGTTTCAGAAGCTATCGCTTCTCAGGTTCCCCCAATTAATCAGACAACAAAATAACCCGAATAGTGACTTCTTAGATGTACCAAACCAAATAATTCAACCTCAACATCGGGGAAATCTTAACGATTTAGATAAAATACCAGATGTTGTTAAAAGCATCCGAGAGTTCTCAGGCGACCGCGGAGAGTTTAGTTCATGGAAAAATGGCGTAGATAGAATCATAGAGAACTACGCGGCACTACAAGGCACTGCTAAATATTTCGGTATAATACATACCATAAGAAACAAAATTGTTGGCAATGCCGACACAGCCTTAGAATCCTATAACGTTCCACTAGACTGGAATGCTATTTCAAAGTGCTTAACAATGCATTACGCAGATAAGCGCGATTTGAGCACATTAGAGTACTAATTGACAACCATTACTCAGGGTGTCAATCAAACAGTAGAGGAATTCCATCAGGTAGTTTACCGTCACCTGTCCTTACTACTGAATAAAGTTGGTTGTATGGAATTATATCGCGAGTCAGAACAAATGATGACTAATCTTTACAGAGATAAAGCTCTAGACACTTTTATTCGTGGATTGAGAGGAGACCTACCTCGCCTTCTTGGAATGAAAGAGCCTGAAGATCTACCTCAAGCTTTGCATCTATGTTTGAAAATCGACAACCAAACATATCGATCAAACTATGCTACAGGCAAAATTCAATCAACGGTCTTCCGACCAAACCAAAAACCAATACCAATGCCTAGAACTCAATACTTGAATAACTCGACTCCCGACCACCTCAAAACACGCCTCAAAGAGCACCAATTGGTCAACAATATAGCAGACCAATGCACAACATGACATTCTTTAGCAACCAAGCACCAATACAACAACCGTACGTACAACAACCATACGCACAGCAACTATACACTAGATAACCGTTCACACCAAACCCAACTTTCGTACCGAATCGCCCCACGGCACCAAAACCGCTGCCCAAGACAAGTGAACTATATGAATAGACCACCAAACTTTGAAATGGGTAAACGACCAGGAAATCCCATTCTCCCTGTTCAACAGGATGACAAACGACAACGTACTTTCAATATAGAAAGTAACGAACAAAATAATGACACTACTACACTTAGTAGCAATGACCACAACACAGAAAACGAACAAACAGAATATGAACAGTTAGCGTACAGCCAAACAGACTCAAACGAATACGGACAAACGTTAGACGAATACCAAGAACAATATGAGTACTGTTACGGGACCGATGTAGGACAAGAACAATACGCTGATCTCCATTTTTTAGAGTAAATAGCTCCTCTTTACCTTATTTTGAGGTGAACGTAGGAGGAGAAGTTTTGAGAATACTTATTGATACGGGATCTAATAGAAACTATATTAAACCTAGTTTAGTTAGTAACCCCGCTCCAATCGAGAAACCGTTTCAAGCCGTTACAGTTGGAGGTAACGTTAAAATTACACACTATAAAATGGCACACCTATTTAATATCCGAGATGTGCGTATCAAATTTTTTCTTTTGCCGACATTAAAATCTTTCGATGCCATGTCTCGGCAACGACACTTTAAAAGAACTTAAAGCAGTAATTCACACACATTCGAACTATATGATCATTAAGGACAACGTAAAAGTAATTATCAAAGAAAAAAAATACGACTCAATTAATAATATTTGCCCCTGTACAGACCATTTGTCCGATCAACAAAAAAAATAATTTAGAAAATTTACTTAAAAACTTTCCCAACTTATTCTCAAAACCAGACGAAAAATTGACGTACACTACTAACGTGACAGCAGAAATACGCACGAACAATGAAACACCTGTATATTCTAAATTCTACCAATATCCCATGTCTCTTAAAGATGAGGTTAATAAACAGATTTCAGAACTATTAGCAAATGGTATAATACGACCATCTCGCTCTCCGTACAATTCACCTGTGTGGATTGTTCCCAAGAAGCTAGACGCTTCAAACGAAAAGAAATACAGAATGGTAATATATTATAGGAAATTAAACAAAGTAACAATAGCTGACAAATACCCTATCCCCGAGATAAATGAAGTCTTGCCCAATTGGGCAACAACAAACTTTTTTCCGTTCTCGACTTAAAAAGCGGATTTCATCAAATAAAACTAAAGTCCTCAGATATAGAAAAAACCGCTTTCTCTATAATGCCAAATATGAGTTCACACGCCTTCCCTTCGGTCTTAAAAATGCTCCATCCATTTTCCAACGAGCACTAGACGATATACTACGTGAACATATAGGGTAAATTTGTTATATCTATATTGCAGTTGCAAAACAGTTCACACGCGCACCTGCAATTCCTACTAAATATTAGCCACAACAGGAAATGGCCAAGCAGTTCACACGGGCACATGCAATTCCTACGAAATATTGACAACAACAGGAAATGGCCAAATTTATTAAGAAGTCATCAGCAGAACTGCAATTAACCAATTACAGCCGACTGCACAACTGACAAACTGTTGTTAAACTTTGATTCGTCGCTGCCACCGTCGCTGCCACCATCTCTGCCACCGCTGCACCAAATTTTGATTCACAAAAGGCCAGATTAGGGAACTAGAGTAGAACTTCAATTTAGTCTTAACTTTGAATCCGATCAATAAAGTTATCAAAATAAATTTGTAAAATTTATTTTTTATTTTCATTAATAAACAAATAAATTAACTTATATAACCTAAATTAACTTAATAACCCGATCAATAAAGTTATCAAAATAAATTTGTAAAATTTATTTTTTATTTTCATTAATAAACAAATAAATTAACTTATATAACCTTCTCTTATATTCCGCCGTCATCGGAATTATCAGTCTACTTGCAACACTTGTCTGCAACTATGACTATTTTTAACCTGTTATCAGACAGAGATCACTTCATAGTCCTGGGCGACTTTAATATCCCAGAATGTGATTGGACATCTAGTGCTGAAGGAAACTTCCTTTTGCCTTCCCGGCAACATGACCTATTTGACGGTTTGTTTGACATGTCTTTGTCGCAGGTGCTGAATAGATTGCTTGATTTATGTTTCACCTCTCATCCTCCCAAGGTGATTGTAGACAGGGTAAACCCCCTTTTCCTTCCGGAAGATCCTTATCATTCTACTTTCGAAGTGAATTTCGGGTATCCGGGTTTGGGTATTAGTATTGTGGATAAAAATATAAGGCCGTGTAATCGCGTGGGATGCTTTAAGAAAGCAGACTTTGAAAATTTAAATTCTTTAATTTCACATTGTGCTTGGTCTGATTTTTATGCATCAACTGATATGTCAGTTGCAACTAATATATTTTATAACACCCTAAACTCTGTTTTTGATATCTGTGTACCGTCATCCTATCCGATATGCTCAAGCAAACCCCCTTGGTTTACAAAAGAGCTGTCTCGCTTAAAAATGTAAAGAGTAGCTTATTTAAGAAATATAAACAAAAAAACTCACCGCATGTCTTTTCCCGCTACCTAACTGCTCGGGCAAATTTTACCGTGCTCAACGCGAAATGTTATAAAAACTATTTGACCAGATGTAGGTTTCAGTTTTTTCAGAATCCTAAAAAAGTTAGAATCCTAAAAGTTTTTTTCAGAATCCTAAAAAGTTCTGTAGTTTTGTTAACATGAAGCGTAGGTCAGCGGTCTTTCCTTCTAAACTTTTGTTTGATAACGCTGAGGCGGACACAGATCAGGCCATGGCCGATATGTTTGCTAAGTTTTTTCAAACAACTTATTCTTCTTCTACGCCGAGCATTCATTCTTATCCATATAGTGTACCAAGTTCGAATGGCATCTTCACACCGTTACTGAACGAAAGTTCACTTTTTAAGGATGTTAGCTTAGTTAAACCAGTCTTTTCAGCAGGTCACGATGGTATTCCCGCCTGTGTACTTAGATATTGTGAAACGTCGTTCTACCACGACAAATTTGCTCGAGCTGACATCCTTTGTGGTAAAAGGATTTCAGAAAAATCTTCAAACCGATGTCATTTATACTGATTTCAGTAAGGCATTTGACTCAGTCAACCATTCTCTTCTTGCACATAAACTGAATCTCCTCGGTTTCTCACCAAAACTTTTAGTTGGATTGTGAGTTATTTGGGTGACAGAACCCAACGAGTCCTCTTTAAAAATAATTTTTCTTACCCCGTTCATGCCACATCTGGTGTTCCCCAGGGAAGCCATTTAGGTACCCTGCTTTTTACACTTTTCATAAATGACCTCCCAACGGTCATACTGAACTGTCAAGCTATGTTTTCAATTTAAAGACGACTCCTGTCATTCTCGCCTTCAATCTGACTTAGACTGTTTCTACTCTTGGTGTCGTGCAAATCTTCTTAATCTGAACAGCTCCAAATGCAAGCTGATGACATTCTCACGTATCTTACTCTCTTTGCGGTTGTACCCTGGAAAGAATTTCCCTGGTTGATGATCTAGGGGTCCGTTTGGACCGCAAACTCAAGTTTTGCGAACATATATCATCAATGGTTAATAAAGCTATGGGTGTGCTCGGCTTTATTAAGAGATGGTCTAAGGAGTTTGACGATCCTTACCTAACTAAGACTCTTTTCACCTCGCTTGTTCGTCCAATTCTGGAGTACGGTTCGTGTGTCTGGAGTCCTCAGTACACAGTTCACAAGGATCGCATTGAATCCGTACAGAAAAACTTTTTATACCCTTCGACCATTGAAAATGGTCAAAAAGGGTATACTAACTTTGTGCAAAATGCAAATGTATGTAACAGGCAGAAGGAGGCGTGGCAGACCCCACAAAGTATATATATTCTTGCTCAGGATCACTAGCCGAGTCGATTGAGCCATGTCTGTCTGTCTGTCCGGATGTCCGGATGTCCGTCTGACCAGATGAACACACAGATCTCAGCTATTATAAATGCTAGAGACACCAAATTTGGAATGAAGGTTCCTATGCACTCGGCGCAGATCAAGTTTATTACAAATGTTAGGTGCACACGCCCACCGCCCCCACAAATCAATAAATAAATTTTTGAACTCAATTTGTAAGCGCTGTATACAAGCTACAACTTTCTGACTTTAACATATACCAAGCTGAATGAAATATCTACGTAGTCTCCAAATTACAATCCGATCGGACAATAATCACAAAAGTTATTCAAGAAAGTATGAGCATAAAACCAAGTGCTTCTGTCAGCTAACAAGGGAGGTGGGCGAGCGCGAAGCGCGAGCGCCATCTGTCGGGATTAATTTCACAAGCTGAAGAATAGGAAAAACGATTTTTGGCATTGACCGAAAACTCGTCCACTCTTTAAACAACACCCTATTATGCAGATTTTGATGAAAAGCTACAGCTTGAAAAGTTTATAAATTAAAGAGTCATCGCGAGTGTATGACCCAAGCGGTCTGCTGTTATTTTAGAAAAAACTAATGGAAACTACCCTTTCAGCAACTTCCCTGAGTAGCATAAGGAAAATAAATAACTTATGAATTATTAAAAATAAATAAAATAATAAATAAACAATTTATGATAAACTAACAAAAAAAAAAAAAAAAAAAACAAAATAATAAAATTTTTTCTGAACTTTTAAAAACCAAATATGCCTTTAGTACGCAGTAGAGAGGACATGCGTCAGCCTGAAGGTACTTGCAATCTTTGTGTAGAGCATCAACTGGCAACAGAAAACATTGTAAATACTGAATGCGGCCATAGATTCCACAATCAGAGTATCGTGGCACATCTAGAAAAATATCCATAGTGTCCTGAGTGCAAAGCACCTAGTACAATACAGGACCTGCATTACTCAGCACATCAAGAACATCAAGCAAGCACTAGTAAAGGTGCTATTCCAAAAGTACACAACACACGAAGTAAAGGAAAACCCGATACAGAGGTAACCCTAAACCAACAGGTAGACGAGGAGATAGGGGCAGCTGACTTAAATGAGTCACGAAGCCAAGATACTCAGCTAAAAATTAATTCACGATCCAAGGTCGACAGCCTAGGGGTGGTGGGGGTCGAAATAGAAGTATTCGCTATCAGCCGCGAATGTCCGATCCGCCTGCATATCATTTTAGAGAAATTGATCTCATACAAGCCAAATTTGACAACTTAAACATATCAAACGGCTTACATTCTCCTAATAGTTCTCGGCAACTTCCATCTCCGTGTGTGTCTCACATTAGTGCAGCTTCGGCAAAGCCGAGTGACACGCGCTCGAACACAATGTGTAGCGTGTGGAATTGCTGTTGTGTATGTACCACTAGTATTGACTATATGTCAGGCTAAGAAGGTTCGTGCACTTCTGGCTTCTCTCTGGTCTAAGCTCGTCGGATGGGGTGTGGGTTCTTTTCTTACCTAAACATATACGCACTACGGGAAAAATAATGATTAAGTGCACTACGGAAATGAAAATCGTCAACTAAATTGAATTCAAATAAACCACGCTGTTAATGGATGCTATATGCTGGTCATATTGTGCTAGGATACTAAGATGTTGATCGTATCCCGATCTGTACCCTCCCTACCATGATAGCTCGCGGACTTCTCGGCTATCCCTTATTCAATACTACGTATAAGTATTAAATCTCACTATTATGGGCGTTCATTTGGTCGGCGATGAACCTCATTAAATTATTAGGGTGGCATGATTAGGTAAACATTATAATTCATTTTTTTATTCATTAGTTTTAAGGCATTTTAACCTAAAGGTATTTAGAGATTTCATATTCAAATTCGATGGCAATAACAATTTGTAATAAAGAAAAGGTAAGAGAATATTTTTATGAACGCGCAGTAGATTCTCTTCTTTTTCACAACAAGGGCATTTCACAATTATTTCATTTGGATATATATTTATCTGGACCACTACGAAACATAACTACATTGGCAATGCAGATGGCATACCGTTGACAATATCAATTATTCACATTCATTTAGTTACTCACAGATGATATCCGCTTGATCGATGGGCCCTTCGATGTCGCTGCTGTGCTGTTTTTGGAAGAAGGTTTATGCAGTTATGTGTGTGTCCATATGTGTGTGCTTGTTTTGAGATTCTACTGCGAGTTGTACAAGTTTTAAATTGCCTTAGGAATATATGCGTACGAAAGACGTGATTAGATAAAGTTTAAGTGAAAAGATTTAATATAGAAATGTATTTATACTAGCGTGATACTTTTGTTGGCATTCCGCCTTTGGGCTGCCGGGAGAAAAAGAAACGCCTTAGCGCATCTCTTTTGCTGCTGGGGTTGGGTGGCCTATGTCAGGCTGGACATAGCCGCGTCGCTATGAGCTACGGTGGCTGTTACCACTATATGTCTCCGGTCTGCAACTTTAAAATCCCAATACGTATAGCTCTCAAACTATTGTGGCGTGGTGATCATCTAAATGATATCGGAGTCACGTTTAATTAGGGGAGTCGCATCCGTTGTTAAGTGATAGGTATATTAGCTCGGCGCGTTTCACGGCCCTGTTTTATCGTAGTGACTGAGTAAGTGTCAGTGTTTTGCCGCCCAGTGTATAGTTTTGCAGTCACTGGGGGCTCCTTATGGACACGACCGGCCTGGTTTATAGTTGGCAGCGTGGAAACGCTTTTCAAGGCCGGCCGTGTTTAAATCAAATATCGCAGCTATGAATAAATATATTTAATTAGCATACACTATTTGTTTAAATATTCACTGAATATCACCTTTTTTGTATATTTTCACAATGACTTCCAAACTGCGCAGTCGCGTCTGCTGGCAAAGTTACACAGCATATAGTGCTGCTATTTACGGACGTTCAATAACTTTGGCTTTCTTTTAATATAAATGTTACGGCCTTTATTAACTCCGATTTTTAATGTTCTAATATATAAATATTCTTTCCGCAAATGTTTCAATTTTAAAAGTTTATAATATCTGCACGCTTTGGTATCAGTCTTCGCTGCACTCTGAATAAAATGTGAATGCACGTTGAATTCACCCCCTCGTATAGACAACGAGAGAGAACATTTGCCCTTCCAATGCCCGTGGTATTAGAACGGTCGTTGCCAACGGTAACCGTTGATCATCTTATCTCTTATGTTCACCTTATCTCTTTATGTTCACCTTTTCTATCTGCATTATGCGAGAGCATTGAAATGAGACGACGGCGAATTGGGAATTGTCATTTGAGTGCGGCGAATTATTTGAGCGCTCTTTGATAATTGGAGTTTAAGAGAGTTTATGAGTGCAAGCTAGACTACGGCCACTACAGCACAGATAATGCTGCGACAGATGTATCTCGAGTAGTCATTAACTGAAGAAAAACAGTGCAAAGGTCGAGCTTGCATTAAACTTTGTCTTTTAGATGGTAAACTCCTAGCTTTTTGCCTGTTTCGTTTTGTAACTCATAATATGCTGGACTAAGCTGTTTAGCTACTGAAGCCTTTACAAATACAGGGGCAAGTTTACTGCTGAAATTCTTAGCAGCGTTGCTCTGCGCGAAATTTCTGGCATAAACTGTGTCTCCTACTTTTAGTCGAAGGGATCTAATCTTTAATGGTTGTAGGAAGTGAAATTTAGTATTGTGATCCACAACAATCAAAAGTCCTATATTTCCACTTTTTGATCTAGGATACGGGCCTAAAATGTCCAAATACAACTTTTGGAAAGGTCTGTCTGATGACATTGGCTTTCCCATTGGAGGTCTAAGGATCATATTTGCACTTTTAGTGGATTTGCATATCGAACAGTTTGCTACGAAATTACGAATTTGCGTAACCATGCCAGGCCAAAATAGATAGCGTTTTAACTTAGCGATATGTCTAGCCGTACCGCAATGAGCTGAATCTGGAGGATCGTGTGCTCTTTGAAGAACATCGTTTATCAAAGCGTTCGGAATCCAAAACTAGCAAACTCTGTTCGTTTGTATAAAAAGTTATCACTGATTTTCAGATCCGGCAATTTGGATTGATTCTGAATGACATTTTTCAATAAATCGAGATATTCTGGTGATTTAAATTCTTTTGATTTTAAATCTATTATTGGACCAGAATCTGCAAATTCAGGGACTTCGTTTTCGTCTCGGCGCGATAGAGCGTCGGCCACGACATTATGAGAACCTTTTCTGTGCTGTATTGTACATTCTAAACCGCGTAATTGCAATGCCCAAGCAAGGCCAAGCGCCCTGTAAGATCTTTTTGGTTTAACAACCATTTCAGCGAAGCATGGTCAGTGATTACTACAAACGCTTGTCCTTCTATGTACGAACGGAACTTTTGTATGCATTTTAGAACAGCTAAACATTCTAGCTCAGTTACCGTGTAGTTGCGTTGTTGTTTGGTCAATTTAACCGACATATATGCGATTGGTAACTCCGAGCCATCAACGCTCAGTTGAGCTAACACGCAGCCGAGTCCGTGCAGACTGGCATCGCACAACAATAAAAACGGTTTGGAGAAATCTGGCGTGATCAGAATGGGTGCTGATGATAATTTGCCTTTCAACATCTCGAATGCTCCTTGAGCTTGTGGATTCCACTTGAATTACTTATTTTTCTTTAAAAGTTCTGTCAGTGGTAGAGTAACGGAAGCATAGCCGTCAACAAAACGTCGATACCATCCTGTCATACCGAGAAATCTTCTCAATTGTTTGACAGTAGTTGGTATCGGAAATTCGTTTATTGCCGTGAGCTTTCCTGGGTCTGTCTTTATTTTACCGTGCCCTATGATAAATCCAAGATATTTTATTTCTTGCATACAAAATTTGGACTTGGCGATATTTATAGTCAGGTTCGCATTGCGCAAGTAACCTGCTATTTCGCTTAAGAGTACCATATGGGATTCGAAATCTTCCGAGAGAACCAATAGATCATCCAAGTAAACGAATACTCTCGTGCGCAAGTGTGCGGGAATAACTTGGTCCATTAATCGAACTAAGGTTTGTGCAGCGTTGCACAGCCCGAACGGCATGACCTTGTATTGATACAAAGGGCGGTTTGGAATTGTAAACGCCGTTATTTGGCGTGATTTCTCCTCAAGAGGGATTTGCCAGAAGGCATGCTTCATATCTAAGCCTGTAATGAAACGAGCGGGTGGCAACCTGCTGAGTATTCCATCAACGTGTGGAAGAGGATATGCATCCTTGCGGGTGCATATATTAATCTCTCTTGATTCCAGGCATAAGCGAATTTTTTCTCCTTTTCTCACGAGGACACAATTGCTGCTCCATGCGCTCTTAGACTCCTCAATGACGTCCAAATCGAGCATATTTTGGATCTCAGAGAACATAAGCTTCTCCTTAGCTGGGGATATAGGCCAGTGCCTTTGCTTAATTGCTTTAGCGTCGCCTACGTCTATACTGTGTTCGATCACTTTCGTACGGCTTAAACCTTCCTTTTCGAATGATGGAAGTTTTAGTTTAACTTGTTCCAGTTCGATACGCTGATGTTCGGAAAGAGAATGAACTTTTGGAGGACCTTCGTCGACATCCACATCTCTGCCTACATCAAGCTCATTTACTTGGCTTGAAGTTTGAACTATTTGGTTTAACAGACCAAAGTCTCGCCAAAAGTCAGTGCCAAGATATGCATCTTGCTTAAGGGTTGGAATTATGTAGAATTCAACTGGTTTGGTTATGCCACGATGTTATATCACAAACTAATCGACCTATCACTACACATTCTGAGTTGTTTGCTGTCTTGATACGACCTGAAGATTTTTGAACGTTTGGGTGAGATTTCAACTGTGCTGCTGCTTTACCGCCAAGACAGCTGATAGTTGCTCCCGAATCTAGAAGAGCGACAAATGAATGCCCTTCTAATTGAATGTCTGTATATAACCGGTTGTCGTTATTCATGAAGATGGCTGAAACTAGTTTATGTCGGCACGCGCGTACTTTCTTCCAAAAGACGCGCATACGGACAGTAGAACGTTTGGTTTTCTTCCGGGGCTCGTAATTGTCCACGTGACCGAAAATTCGACTACGTGTCGCCAGATAATGTGCTAGTCTCTCATGGAATGGCTTATATACGTTCTTAATAATTGTGTTTTCTTTAGTATTATTTTGTAAGTCTGGGGTTTGGTTCAGATCTGTTGAATGTTGTTGGATCTGATTGTTTACGTCTGGGTTTATTGTCGTGGATGCGTCAGTACGGATCTGGCCTGCGCATCCACCGATGAGTTTTCCGGATTGTTACAATGGATACAATTGGGCTTGAAAACGTTTGCTGCCCCGTCTTTACAAAACTGCTCGTGAGTACGGATTTCCTCGCGTAATCGAGCTAATGTTATTATGCCTAAATGCATTAGTTCATAACGCAGCGACGTTTTGGAATTTCTAATTAAAATTCTCACTAATGATTCTTCTGCAATAGAGTTACGTAAACGGCTGACGAGTTTTTCAATTTCGAACTGAAATTCTTCAAACGGCTCTTTCGCCTTGTTTTCTGGAATTTATGGAATCCCATATATCCATATCTGTGTCTGCGTCTTCATATTTCTTTCGAAACTCTTCACAGAATTTTTCCCAAGTGAAACAAGGATGGTTTCTATGAAATTTCCAAAACCAATCACTGGCTTTGTCTCCTAAAAGCAAATGTAAATGATCGCAAAGTAAGTTATGATCACCGTATAAGTTTTGTGCCGTCATTGAACGAACTCTGTACAGAAAATCTTCTGTAGAAATACCATGTCTTGATCCATCAAATTTCAATCTCCAATTGAGAATGATATTCGATACTTTCTCTGGAGGAATTGAAGAATATCTTCGAGGTATAGTTGGACTACTGCCAGTAGTTTGGCTTGCCGGACGCTGAGTAGTCTGTCCTGCCCTGACATTAGAATTCGTTTCCTCTTGACCTCCATTACTTATCTGAATATTTGCGAACTGTGATTGAATAAAGGCTGACAAGTTTCGCATTAGTTTCTGCTCTTGTTGTTGCATGGCTGACTGAATTATTTTATCTATATCTTCCCTGTTTGCTTCTTTCGATGAATCCACAGTCAGACTACTCTGATTTGCTTCTTCGTTCTCCATCGCTCGTTGTGCAGACCTAGTGGTCATGCCTCTACGTGTAGTGCCTCCTCTGCGGTATCTATTATTACGTCTATTGCTGTTTTGATCTGTGTTCTGATCAGGCGCTGGCATTATTGGGTCAGTAGTGTTGCTTGCTGCATTTATTTCAGCGGCCAAATTGTTTGACAATTATAACTGTCTGGCTGTGCAAGGGTTTTTGCATGTGGGGCAAATATTTGTATTTTGCAACGCTATCTGTATACACTCGTTGTGAAACCTATGATGGCATGGGGACGTTGCTATTAAATTGGTTGGTTGCATTGGCTGGTGGCAGCAGCCGCAGAAGGGGTCTTGTAGTTGTAAAATATTACTGAGATCTTCCGTGCTGTGTCTTACTGACATATTTATAGTTTTTCTGTTCATATAATTAATGGTTCATCGCTTTCCAAAATAAACACTCCATAACGTTTTTAAAAATATAACCTGCATATAGCTTATTGATAATCTAAAGGATTCTATTGCTCTACTCAAGACTGACTGTTGCTAATATTGGTCGAGTTTCCCCAAAAATTTTCTAGGTGCTCGCGGTTCCTAATATTTGCTATCGAAAGCCTTATAGTAGTTTATTATTTAAAGGATAATTATGTTTAGCAAATTTTGTCGTCACTGACTACAGGCTCAGTATGGTCGACTGACCCGATTAACACGAGAGAGATCGCGATTCCAATATCTGAGATTCTGTTACATTGACGCCATATTGCTATACACATTCTCCCATTCCATGAGAATTATTCGGCAATTTCCAGACTTATCGGTCGACATATCCAAACTTTATGAATAGCAATCGTGATTCGCGAAAATAAGTTGCTGGGTTGTATAACATCAAATCTGGGAAAATCATTTCGTTTTGAATTTTCTAAAAGATGAAATTTTTAATGGCTGGATTCAAAGAGCATTTTGAAAGATCGAACGTGATGTTATGTTAATATTACGGGATTAATATTTCGGTTCTTTAAAGCTATTCTTGGGCTTGTATACATGTAGCAGCCTGACGAAATTTTGCCTGTACTGATCTGACCTTTCGGGTTTGGCCTCAATTACTTTTGTAATTGATAAGAAGTACGATCTGTAAATTTTTCATTACATCTCGACCTCCACGCTTAAGCGCCAATTATTTTTTAAAAATAAATATTTTTACTAAATACTTGGCTCAAAAGAAATCCTCCATGTTGGGCTCTAATTACTTTCTGTAATTAGTTAAGGAGTAGGATCTGTAACTTTTCTATACCTCTCGGGCCCCCGCGTTGGGCGCCAATTATTTTCTACCCTATGTAGCGTGTGGAATTGCTGTTGTGTATGTACCACTAGTATTGACTATATGTTAGGCTAAGAAGGTTCGTGCACTTCTGGCTTCTCTCTGGTCTAAGCTCGTCGGATTGGGTGTGGGTTCTTTTCTTACCTAAACATATACGCACTACGGGAAAAATAATGATTAAGTGCACTACGGAAATGAAAATCGTCAACTAAATTGAATTCAAATAAACCACGCTGTTAATGGATGCTATATGCTGGTCATATTGTGCTAGGATACTAAGATGTTGATCGTATCCCGCTCTGTACCCTCCCTACCATGATAGCTCACGGACTTCTCGGCTATCCCTTATTCAATACTACGTATAAGTATTAAATCTCACTATTATGGGCGTTCATTTGGTCGACGATGAACCTCATTAAATTATTAGGCTGGCATGATTAGGTAAACATTATAATTCATTTTTTTATTCATTAGTTTTAAGGCATTTTAACCTAAAGGTATTTAGAGATTTCATATTCAAATTCGATGGCAATAACAATTTGTAATAAAGAAAAGGTAAGAGAATATTTTTATGAACGCGCAGTAGATTCTCTTCTTTTCACAACAAGGGCATTTCACAATTATTTCATTTGGATATATATTTATCTGGACCATTACGAAACATAACTACATTGGCAATGCAGATGGCATACCGTTGACAATATCAATTATTCACATTCATTTAGTTACTCACAGATGATATCCGCTTGATCGATGGGCCCTTCGATGTCGCTGCTGTGCTGTTTTTGGAAGAAGGTTTATGCAGTTATGTGTGTGTGTCCATATGTGTGTGCTTGTTTTGAGATTCTACTGCGAGTTGTACAAGTTTTAAATTGCCTTAGGAATATATGCGTACGAAAGACGTTATTAGATAAAGTTTAAGTGAAAAGATTTAATATAGAAATGTATTTATACTAGCGTGATACTTTTGTTGGCATTCCGCCTTTGGGCTGCCGGGAGAAAAAAAACGCCTTAGCGCATCTCTTTTGCTGCTGGGGTTGGGTGGCCTATGTCAGGCTGGACATAGCCGCGTCGCTATGAGCTACGGTGGCTGTTACCACTATATGTCTCCGGTCTGCAACTTTAAAATCCCAATACGTATAGCTCTCAAACTATTGTGGCGTGGTGATCATCTAAATGATATCGGAGTCACGTTTAATTAGGGAGTCGCATCCGTTGTTAAGTGATAGGTATATTAGCTCGGCGCGTTTCACGGCCCTGTTTTATCGTAGTGACTGAGTAAGTGTCAGTGTTTTGCCGCCCAGTGTATAGTTTTGCAGTCACTGGGGGCTCCTTATGGACACGACCGGCCTGGTTTATAGTTGGCAGCGTGGAAACGCTTTTCAAGGCCGGCCGTGTTTAAATCAAATATCGCAGCTATGAATAAATATATTTAATTAGCATACACTATTTGTTTAAATATTCACTGAATATCACCTTTTTGTATATTTTCACAATGACTTCCAAACTGCGCAGTCGCGTCTGCTGGCAAAGTTACACAGCATATAGTGCTGCTATTTACGGACGTTCAATAACTTTGGCTTTCTTTTAATATAAATGTTACGGCCTTTATTAACTCCGATTTTTAATGTTCTAATATATAAATATTCTTTCCGCAAATGTTTCAATTTTAAAAGTTTATATCTGCACGCTTTGGTATCAGTCTTCGCTGCACTCTGAATAAAATGTGAATGCACGTTGAATTCGCCCCCTCTTATAGACAACGAGAGAGAACATTTGCCCTTCCAATGCCCGTGGTATTAGAACGGTCGTTGCCAACGGTAACCGTTGATCATCTTATCTCTTATGTTCACCTTATCTCTTTATGTTCACCTTTTCTATCTGCATTATGCGAGTGCATTGAAATGAGACGACGGCGAATTGGGAATTGTCATTTGAGTGCGGCGAATTATTTGAGCGCTCTTTGATAATTGTAGTTTAAGAGAGTTTATGAGTGCAAGCTAGACAACGGCCACTACAAATGTTGACTCCAGAGAAAGTCACCCAAATCATTCAGGATTGGGGACGATCATTCAGAATACGACGGAACAGTTAATGGCCCTACAGTTCAGGAGTTTTTATACAGAGTAAGAACATTGACCATAGATAGTCTAAACGGTGCCTTTGCTTTTGTATGCAAAAAGTTACATGTTCTCTTGACAAGTAAAGCAAAAGAATGGTATTGGAAATACCGTAAAGAGAACCCTGAGGTAGTATGGGAAGATTTTTGTGCAGCACTAAAAAATCAGTATCAGGACCATAAAGACGATGATGTCCTTATGGAAAAAATTCGTCCTCGAAAGCAGAAAGAGGGAGAGGCCTTTGACTCGTTTTATGAGGACATTATGTCGATCGTTTCTCGACTAACTATTCCTTTAGACGAGTACAGTCTTGTTCAGCAGCTGCAAAGGAATTTAATTCCAGAGCTAAGACAAGTATTATTATACATCTCCATTCATTCTGTTGCTCATCTGCGACAACTGGTCCAGAAACGTGAAAATCTGCTAGGAGATGTAGATTTTAAGCAATCCAGAGAGGTCAATACTCCACCGAGGGTGTTGAAAAGAGCTGTTGCTGCTGTGGAGACTGAAGAGTCCTTACAGTCGGCCTCAGAGACGGAGTATCTGTAGAGGCATTGCAACTTTCCAAACGCCCTATGGTTTGCTGGAACTGTGATCAGCCAGGACACGCATGGGACATGTGCCTCGCAGAACGAAGAGTCTTTTGCTATGGGTGCGGAGCAAAAGATTTCTATAAACCTCAATGCCCAACATGCCTTAAGAGAGCGGAAAACTCCAAGAAGGGCTCATTCGTCGACGGCAGGCGAATGGCCCAAAACTAGAATCCGCAAATAAATATCAATCTTCAGAATCAGATTGCCCACATTGCCACATCCACACTCGGACATTCCTTTACTACGCCAAATAAAACCATATCATGAGAGATTAGCTCATTATAACCAGATCAGAGCAAAAATATTTTCAGAAGTAGTCACCCTTGATCGTGTTACAAAACGGAACACTCTTCGTATGCGTAATTTCTGGCATAAGATTAAACGCAAGCGTAAACTGCTTGTATCTTCGGTTGTAGACACCCAGGCAGATGGTCGTCTTTATGCTTCTATTACCTTTTTAGGTCTAATAGAAATTGGCTTATTAGACACAGGAGCCAATATAAGTTGTTTGGGAGCAGACTTGGCTGCCCAAGATTGGTCATCCTGTCCAAGTTTAAAAAAAAATATCATCACGTGTGAAAACTGCTGATGGAAGCAGCCACCAAGTAACAGGTTTTATTAGCACGGATGTAGTCTATAATGGACTAATAAAATGGCTCGATTTTTATGTTATTCCATCAATAAATAAGCGTGTCATCTTAGGGATAGATTTTTGGAGAATTTTTCAGTTAGCACCAGGTATAATATCTAGCATTGATACTTCTAATCCAATGGTAGATAGTACTGAGACTAATCTGAAAATATTTCCACTTTCTTCATCTCAAGAAAAGCGATTAGAAAGCGTAATTAATTTATTTCCTAACTATAAAGAACAGGGATTAGGAAAAACATCCCTTTTAAGCCATGATATTGACGTCAGTGACGCTAAGCCCATAAAACAGCATTTCTATCCCGTTTCTCCCGCTGTAGAGAAACTTATCTACGTAGAGGTGGACAGAATGCTGTCAGAAGACGTCATTGAGCCATCGAAGAGTCCTTGGAGCTCTCCGATGAGGGTCGTTATTAAGCCAAGTAAGGTAAGGTACGCCTTTGTTTAGATGCACGACGCATTAACGAGTGCACTAAAAAGACGCGTACCCGCTGCGGCTGTGTTGGCAATTGGAAAAATCTTGGAGAGCAGCGAACGCATAACCTCGCTGACTCGCCCTGCCAAAACCGGGAGAAGAAAAAATTATAACCTCTACATCTATAATCTGCACTTACATCTATAATCTACATCTACGTACATCAACACATGTGCATCGACACATGTACATCAACACGTATACATCAACAACTATATACATCAACACATACATCTATATATCTACAAACTATATCAAGAAAAGTGCAACCATAAAACAATTGAAATTTATGCAAAAATGCAACATATGCAACAAACAAAAAGTGATGCACAAAATTACAAATGCACAAAATTACACGCCATACACATACATCCACACATTATAAAAATTAAAATTTAACAAAATCAAATATCATGCAAAAGAAGAAAACAAAGAAAAAAAACTAAGAATTAGTTTAACTGGCTTTAGTTTAAATTTTCATACTTATGATTTTCATTTCAATTCATTAATTTTTCTTTATAATTTTCTTATTGTTGATTATTTTTCATGTTTAATTTTCATCATTGCTAAATTGTTATTTTTGGCAACTGCCAATCATTATTTTAATTAATTATTATTTTTGTGGGAGGCAAGGCATTTTTATTGGCAATATACCATACATGAGTATAATATGTATATGTGCACAAGTGTGATTTCTTTCAGTCAATTCATTAAAAAATAATTTAATCCCAACAACAATTCCTCTGAGCTCATAGGATGGATTTGGGTAAGTGAACTTATTATTTTCCTTTTATATACACTTACTTATGTGAACACATTTATATGTACATTGCTGAGACACCAAAGCTGCAAATGTAAAATATTACACATATGTGTTTTCTTAACATATGATCAAGCATGAACCTTAAGTGAACTTTATGCATAAGCGCCGCTAGATCAGTAGCGCTTGGCGAAAATTGCGGTGCTTATGTGCGCTGAACCTGCACATTCCAAGAGAACGTATACGCTTTAAAAATTAAAGTGGTTTTATGGGGTATATCTAACTTAAAAAAAAACACATAAATGTTTTTTTCTTTAATTTTGAAAAGCACATTAAATTTGTATTTTTATATATATGATAGAGCAATAATACTCTATAAAATAACGGATTTCCAAACAACAGTGAACTTAGTACATAAGCGCCGCGAGATCAGCACCGCTTTGCGAATATTACGGTACTTTCGTGCGCTGGAGCTGCACTTTTCAGCAAGGGAACGAATACCCTTTACAAATTAAAAATTGCTCTTGGGGAATATCCGACTGAAGAAATATTAAAAATATTTTTTTCATTTTTCCGATTTATAATATTCTATTCTATCTACGTCAATAATCAAAGATTATTAACTAATTCCATTGTAGCTAAGTTCCCCCACATAAATGATGGTTTTGCGTCCGCTTGGAATGCACTACAAGAACGCTTCGAAAATAAACGTCTTCTGGTCAACAGTCAACTAAAAATCTTGTTCAGTCTATCCATTGTTAACCATGAGTCGGGTTCCGCTTTAAAAAGAGCTCCAGAGCACAATCCAAAATTGTTTGATTGCATTAGAGCATTCCAAGATATCCACAAAAAATTGAGATTGTTTGTTAGTTTACCTCTGTTCGTCAAAACTGCCCAAACTGACTTTATCATTATGGGAACAGTCCTTAGCTAACAAGGTTGAAATACCAGCCTGGGAGGATATGAATACCTCCTTAGCGAACGTTACCGAACGTTAGAAGCAATTGATGATGTGAGAACCTCCGCCTCTACATTCTCGCATCCAAAGCACATAAAAGTTCAGTCTACATCGACAAAATTAACTTCTTTTGAATCCAAAGTCAACGCTAAGGTAAGAACATGTGATCTTTGCTCCAATGAAAATCATCCGATCCGCTTTTGTCTTCATTTTCTACAATTGAAAGTCCCTCAAAGAGAGGCATATATTAAACAGAAAAAACTTTGTCTCAATTGCTTCGCTAGAGGGCATCAGCTGAGAGATTGTCCCAGCTCTCAACTGATTTACGTGTAAAGGACGTCATAACAGTCTCCTACATCGAAGCCAGTGTTCTACAAATAATCCAAGGTCAAATACAGCAACCAATGCACATGTTGCCCAAACAAAACAGTCCACTCCTACCACCAACGAAGAATTTCAATGTTAACTCGTTTCGCAGCAACGTGAAGTACAGTTAGGAACTGCGATTGTAAACATCCAACACAAGAACATTATGTATCCTGCCAGAGCTTTAATTGATTCAGGATCAGAAGGGTTCTTAATCTCAGAAAGACATTTTAACTTGATCAAATTGCCTTTCCAATCAGTGCAAGCAAAAATATCGTGCATTGATAACGTATCGTCCCCTTCGCAGAAACTGTGTCACGTTCATATATCCTCTCCTACACGACCACGAATGCAAACCGATGCATCAGCATATGTATTATCGAAATTGGCAGGAAGTTTGCCATCCAACACCATTCCAAGGTCTAAATTAAGAAATATGCCAAACATACACTTGGCCGATCCAACATTTTCTCAAAGTGAACAAATTGACGTACTGCTCGGTGCTGATGTCCTGCCATCTATCCTTTTAAGTGGTGTAAAAACAAAAATATACGGCACTCTTATGGGTCAAGAGACAGTTTTTGGATGGATAATATCTGGTCCAGTGCCAAGCACACCATCTACATCCATCGCTTCCTACTCAACGCGAGTAGACTACTTGCGTGAAGAGACCCTAGACAGACTTCTTACAAAATTTTGGGAGGTGGAGGATATTCCTGTCCAGCCAACAACGGAAAATGATGCTTATTGCGAAGAACACTTTCAACAAACAACACATCGAGATAAATCTGGAAGATATGTAGTATCCCTGCCATTTCGAGATCCACAGAATATTAACATTGGTCATTCCAGATCTATTGCATTGTCACAATTTTTTAAAAAATGAATCACGTCTTAATAAAAATCCTGAACTTAAAAAAGAGTACGATTCCATCATTCAAGAATACATTGATTTAGACCATATGCGGCAGGACACTCCTAACAACCATTCTCCATTCTCCTTCCCATACTACCTCAGGGTTCTCTTTACGGTATCTCCAATACCATTCTTTTGCTTTACTTGTCAAGAGAACATGTAACTTTTTGCATACAAAAGCAAAATCACCGTTTAGACTATCTATGGTCAATGTTCTTACTCTATATAAAAACTCCTGAACTGTAGGGCCATTAACTGATCCGTCGTATTTTACTCCCCAACCCTGAATGATCTGGGTGACTTTCTCTGAACTCAACATTGTGTTCGACCGCGTGTCAATCGGCCTTGCTGAAGCTGCACTAATGTGAGAGACACGCGGAGATGGAAGTTGCCGAGAACTATTAGGAGAATGTAAGCCGTTTGATAAATTTGGCTTGTATGAGATGTTCGATCCTACTAAAAATTCTGTCATAATCCATTTCTCTAAAATGATATGCAGGCGGATCGGACATTCGCGGCTGATAGCGAATACTTCTATTTCGACTTCCACCACCCCTAGGCTGTCGACCTTGGGTGGATCGTGAATTAATTTTTGGCTGAGTATCTTGGCTTCGTGACTCATTTAAGTCAGCTGCCCCTATCTCCTCATCTACCTGTTGATTTAGGGTTACCCCAGTAACGGGTTTCCCTTCGTGTGTTGTGTACTTTTGAAATAGCACCTTTACTAGTGCTTGCTTGAGACTCTAGATGTGCTGAGTAATGCAAGTCCTGTATTTTACTAGGTGCTTTGCACTCAGGACACTCTGGATATTTTTCTAGATGTGCCACGATACACTGATTGTGGAATCTACGGCCGCATTCAGTATTTACTATGTTTTCTGTTGCAAGCAGATGCTCTACACAAAGATTGCCTGTACCTTCAGGCTGTCGCAAGTCCTCTCTACTGCGTACTAAAGGCATATTTGGTGTTTAAAAGTTCAGAAAATATTGTATTATTTTGTTTATTTTTTTTTTGTTAGTTTATCATAAAATGTTTATTTATTATTTTATTTATTTTTAATAATTCATAAGTTATTTGTTTTCCTTATGCTACTGAGGGAAAGGGTAGTTTCCATTAATTTTCTAAAATAACAGCAGACCGCTTGGGTAATACACTCGCGATGACTGTTTAATTTATAAACTTTTCACGCTGTAGCTTTTCAGCAAAACCTGCATAATAGGGTGATGTTTAGCCGAGCTGAACTTATCACATTCCATATTAGGCCGATTTCCTCCGCTGAATACTCCAACAATGAAAGCTTATTTGATGGTCAATAGATAACGACTCATCACTATCTAGTGATTTCGGTAGCCTCAATAGAAAGTTAAATTCAGTATTGACGTTTCTCTTCATTATAGTGAATGCGTTAGTCTATTGATAAGTTTACTTCGCTTCCTATTAGTGAAAGAGTGGGTCATATTTTTCTTATATGAGAAATATGCTTCCTGCTCTATTTTATAATCCCATTGTGGAAGGTCTAGTGAATTAATTTTCAGAATTTACTTTAAAATGAACAATTATTTCCGATCACTGTGCACTAGCAGTTTACTACTATAGCGTATGCACTTGGGATAAGTGAAGCAGCGATCGCTTAATTTTTTCAAGTTATTGTTAACAGTCTATTATACGACGTAAACTTACGATTTAACAAACTCGGTATTAATAAAGGCTTGATGGATTTCGCCTCCTAATTAAAAGTACCTAGTAGTTTCTGCGATGCCTCACCGTTGGGCGCCAAATTCTGTATTGTGGCAAGCTAGTTGATTGAGTGGTGCGATCTTCTCTATTATTATTGGCCGATTGGGACCCTAGTTGCGGCTAGCTCACAATCGTATTGGTTGGATTCGTTGGCCAAATAATAAAGCCTTCACTCGATCGGAAAGCCACGTTTGAATTAAATTTATAGTCCCGTGCCTATTAGGTGGATGAATAAAATTTATAATGAATACATAATAAAATTTAAAAGAAAGAACGAAATTCGGAGAGCTCATGCGTGTATGATGCTGCTATGGCAGTATATCTAATGGAAATGAGGCTACAATGATGGTATAGTAGCCCGCCTCTGTACAATCACACCCACAATTAATGACAATTTGACCACCAGAAGTTTTATATTTAAATAGAAAATGTAAATAAATATTGCCGTTTTGTTTGTTTATCTATGTTTATATCAAGATCATGCAATCGAATATTACTTGCTAGTATATATAAGAGCCAATATATGTGTGTATGTTCATTAGGGTTCGGCTTATTTGCGAAAGTGCGAATTCTCAGGGTCTCATGGTCTCAAATTGTTCCTTTTGGTGTAAAACTTAAATTTGTAAAATTTTAGCCCAATCGGATAATGTTTATAGGTGTCTCTCTCAACCAAAAGTTTGATATAGGCATTTTTTGGCTAAAATGTTGTATTTTTTGGTTAAAATTCTGTTTTTTTTGGGTGAGCATTTACGATTTAAGGTCGCAAATTGCTCCAATCAACCTTATTTTAAGTAGTTCGTTTAGTTTTCTTTTCAAAATGCTTTAAACTATTCAAATTGGTTAAGAATTGGCGGTTTTACCGCATTTCATTGAGTATTTTCCAAGTATCGATATATCGATAACTCCAATCATTGTGTGAACACAAAATCTGTGCAACTCTTTTACAATTTTAACCGGGACTTAACGTGTAAAGCGTGTTCGAATCAAAATGTCCAAATCGCGTTCAAGTGATGTAATATTTTTACTTGGCCACGACTCTCCTCATATTCTGGGATCGCAGTTACCAAGCATAAGGCAAGTTATGCGTGTTTTCTTTTACAACCATAAGAAATTGAAGTTAACTGTGCGCAAAAGCGCGGGACTCGCAGTGAAAGAAGCAGCCACGTTTTGGTCGAAAGCCCAAATCCCTATCCGCCAAGAATATCATTGTATTATTAAGTTGGAAAAACTTTTTGACGAATGGAAAAATCTCAGCAAGAATAAAAAGAAAACAAGAGCCAAACAAGCGGCTTTCATTGACAATTTGGACAACCTTTTTGATATTGCACATGCAAATGCAATGGATATGATGTCAATTGAAGAGGATAAGAAATTCCTTGAAATGCAACGACAGAATGGACGTCAGGGTCATTTAGGTGGCTTAGATGCATCGCTGGCAGGCAAAGAAAGGCGGAAGGAAGCACGTGAAGAAAAGGAACGAGCTCGCAAGGCTAGAGAAACCATTCGTGTTGCTAATAGTGCAGACAAAGGTAGTCATGTTGATTTATTTTACGGGATCTTTAAATAATAACAAAGATTATATTATAGATTGTATTAGATCTTCTGAAAGTGACAACAACAGCGATGCTTTGCCTGCTGTTCAAGAAGATATGGACATTTCAAGTTCAGATTTAGAATTATCCCCTATAAAGAGGCAGGAAAAGCTTTTTTAACATCCCGAGTTCTTTCATCGTTGGACAAATGGCAGATTTCCAATAATGCAGCTATGCATTTGATTTCTGCGGTTGTTGAAGCTTTGGGTCATGATGTCAACGAATACGCATTCAATACCAGAACTTTGCAGCGGCTGCGAGAAGATAAAAGGGAAAAAATATCTGAGTCAGCGAAGAAAAGCTGTAAAGACTTGGTAATTACCTTGCAACTCTTTAAATGTTCACATAATTTTGCAAAAAGTTGATTTTGGCATTTTAACTGTTAATTTTAGATGACTGCAGTGGTACATTGGGATGGAAAAATGCTCCCAGAATTGACTGGTCGAGAAAAAGTCGAAAGAATACCAATTATAATATCATATTCTGATGGTGAACAACTTTTGGGAGTACCAAAAGTAGTTGCATCCACTGGCGTTGAAATATCTCGTGCAACCTTCAACATGCTAACAGAGTGGGGAATTTCGGATAAAATCGTTGCTGCATGTTTTGATACAACTGCATCCAATTCCGGAAGATTTAACGGTTCGGCAGTTTTGTTAGAACAGTTATTGGAACGCAGTTTGCTTTATCTTCCATGCAGGCATCATATATGTGAATTATATTTACGAGCTGCTTTTGAATCAAGTGCTGGATCTTCAAGCGTTAGTGTCCCTCTGTTTGAACGATTTCAAATAGCATGGGCCAAAATTGACCAAAAACTCTTTAAATTTGGTATACTAAATGATTATGTCGCCACACGTATAAACAAAGAAAAGAATCAGATCATTGATTTCTGTCGATGTCAATTGAAAAAAGATCATGCACGTAGTGACTACCGCGAACTATTACAGTTAACAATTCTCTTTTTGGGAATAGTTCCGGAAGGCCATAATTTCCGACCGCCTGGCCCTATGCATCATGCTCGCTGGATGTCTAAGGCAATTTATACACTGAAGCTATACCTTTTTTTGAGAAGTCTTCCGTTTAACTAAACACGAAGAAAAGTATTTGCGTGATGTGTCTGTATTTATAGTGAAATTTTATGTACAATTGTGGTTTAGATCCCCGTTGGCCGTTGAAGCTCCTAATAGAGACTTTCAATTTATTCGGGCTATGTACAACTACAGTGAAGTGGACGAGAGGATTTCATTGGCAGCGCTCAAAAAGACATGTAATCATTTATGGTACCTGGCAGACGAAAATATCACATTGGCCCTATTCGATGATAACGTTACTGTCGCAGAAAAACGAGAAATGGCACAGCGATTATTAGCCTTTGCGGATGATACAGACAAGGATGAACATTCCGTTAAGCGCATTAATTTAAAAGTACGAGATTTGTCAACTTTTGTTTCAAAAAATTTATCTGATTTCATTACATCAAATAGTATTAACTTTTTCGACCGGTTGAATGTATCGAAATCCTTTTTTAGTCATAGATCCATCAAAGTGGCATGATCACGAAGACTTTAAAAATGCTGTTGAGATTGTACGAAAATTAAAAGTTGTTAATGATATTGCAGAGCGTGGCGTAAAACTAATGCAAGATTATAATAAGAAATTAACAACTAAAGAGCTCGAATATCAAAAAATTATTACAAGTTGTCAAAGAGTATACAAAGAAGTACCCATTTAGCAGTAAGAAATCGCTTAAAAATTAAATAAAAATAAATTCATATATATTTTAAATATATTTTATTATATAAAACTAAAATAAAGTTGATTAGAGCAATTTGCGAGCTAAAATCGTAAATGCTCACCAAAAAAAGAAATTTTAACCAAAAACTACAACATTTTAGCCAAAAAATGCCTATATCAAACTTTTGGTTGAGAGAGGCACCTCTAAACATTATCCGATCGGGCTTAAATTTTACAAATTTAAGTTTTACACCAAAAGGAACAATTTGAGACCATGAGAACTTTAATTTTCGAATTTTTTTTTCCTCCATACAAATAATAATAATAATAATTTTATTCATTTAATTATAAGGTGAAAGACCGTATATAAGGCCATGCTATATTTCATTTAAATTTCCTGTTTCAGTTGCTAGTTTTATTTTATTATTTTTTTTTTTAATTTTTTTTTTTAGTTTTCATTTAATATCAACTTGTTTTCTTTCATAATTCATGTTGTATTGTAATTCATACTATAATTTCGTTTAATTCTATATTTTATTTCTGTTTCACTAATTTAATTTTACTAAACTTTTATGGAATATAACTTTCATTTTTAATTTGTTGCTTTTTGAAAAATCTCTAAGCGTTTTTAGAGAATCGAAAATTAAACAAATAAATTGAGACGCGGTCGTTTCGATAGTTAAACAAATTTTATTGCTGCTGATGGCACACTTTTGCTGCTTTCTTAGCGAGAGCGAACTATTTTCATACTACTAGAGCGGTGACCACAACTTGGTCACGCACTCTCAAATTTGCCGTCGGCAATTGCCGATCGATTCAAAGCAAACGAGAGATGACACTTCTTGTGTTCTCTTAACTACTACTTAATGACACTTCTTGTGTTCTCTTAACTATTTCTTAACTATTGTGCTCAAACACTTTTAGTTCTCTCATTTCAGTTATGTAGGGATTGTGCAATTTATAGGGTATTATATAATAATGTATTTGTTGGTATATGTTCACATAAGTAAGTGTATATAAAAGGAAAATAATAAGTTCACTTACCCAAATTCATCCTTTGAGCTCAAAGGAATTGTTGTTGGGATTAAATTATTTTTTAATGAATTGACTGAAAGAAATCACACTTGTGCACATATACATATTATACTCATGTATGGTATATTGCCAAATAAAATGCTTTGCCTCCCACAAAAATAATAACTAATAAAAATAATGATTGTCAGTCGCAAAAATTACAATTTAGGAATGAAAGAAATTAAACATAAAAAAATAATCAACAATAAGAAAATTATAAAGAAAATAAATGAATTGAAATGAAAATCATAAGTATGAAAAAAAAAATTAATGTCCAGTTAAACTAATTCTTTGTTTTGTTCTTTGTTTTCATTTTTGCATGATTTTTAATTTTGTTAAATTCTACTTTTTAGGCCATGGATTTTAAAAAAAATTCATGGTCTATTGTGTTTGTCGGAACGGAAATGTGCGTAGAGAGGGCCTCTCGCGATATCGATACTCGTGTAAGCTATCGAGTTCGATCACATCATTGTAAACTGCTGAGAGTTGCCACAGATGTTTGTGTATGGCGTGTAATTTTGTGCATGTGTAATTTTGTGCATCACTTTTGTTTGTACATATGTTGCATTTTGTATAAATTATAATTGTTTTATAGTTGCACTTTTCTTGATATAGTTTGTAGATGTATAGATAGATGTATGTGTTGAAGTATATAGATGTTGATGTACATGTGTCGATGTACATGTGTTGATGTATATACATAGATGTAAGTGCAGATTATAGATGTAGAGGTTTTATTTTTTTTTCACCTAGTTTTGGGAGGGCGAGTCAGCGAGGTTATTCGTTCGCTGCTCGCCAAGATTTTTCCAGAAGAAAGATGTATAGATATGTACAGAACCCCGATCTAATGCACTGTGGAGCCCTATCCGCAGAGACGTGCACTCTAACTGCTGGCCGTTGAAATGTTCGCTCTATAAAAAAAAAAAATCTGTATTAGATTTAATCAGATAACACTGCTAAAATTTATTACTTACAGATTTGCCTTTTGAAATTAAAAAAAAAATAGAACACAACACTTTGTTAAAAATTTTAACTTTTAAATCCACGTGTTTCTTGAATGTACGAAAACTTTTTATTGCAGACTCCACGTCTGGTCTTTGCGAATGCCCGAAGAGAAAAGAACTCGATGAGAGCGTAAGTGTCTCTCGAGCAGTGCAAAAGCTTATGTATCTGCAACTCATAGTTCTAATTATAGCTTTGATAAGTACCAAGTTCTTCTAAGACATAATAAGAACTTCCAAGCTTCGCTTTTTACGCGTGACTTAAACCATTGTGGATTTAACTTGTCATTTATTTGTTTAGAAAATTCCCTTTCAGAGAAATTACGACGAAACACCTCCTGACCGACCTTGGATGATATTTCTCTTGTTCTGAGATTATATTGCCTTTTATTTTGATCGTAGGCTTTAGCAATGTTTGCCTTAATTTCTTTTCGGATCAAATTTAGCTGAAGTCAACCAAGCATTAAAATCAGATGATTTAAATTGAACTCCATTGTCACTTATAATGCAGCGCGGTACTCCATATGTCAAAAAATATATGATCTTGCAGAAATTCTTTTATAGGGGCCGTATTAAACTTTTTCAATGGTCACAACCAATGAAATTTCGAAAGGTGATCAACAACTATGAGCAAACCAATATATCCTCTTTTTACTCCTCGGATAGGGACCTAAAATATCTACATATAACCTTTCAAATGGCCTGCAAGATATGGCTGGCTTACCCATAGGAGGCTTTAAGGATTGATTCGGTGCGTTAATGGATTTACACACATCACAAACGCGAACATACGAGCGCACCTGTGACACCATGCCTGGCCAATAAAAGTTACGCCGTAAAAGCTCCAAAGTCTTAGCCATGCCACCATGGGCGGTCACTACCGTCTCGTGAGCCCGACGAATTACACTTTCTGTCAATCCTTTGGGTATCCATAACTTCCATGCCTGCTGCATACCTAAATCTGTGCCATCTTCATGTTTAGTTCGAATATATAAATATTTACCTAATACTTTTAAATCTGATATCTTCCTTCCGAAGTTTCTGCTTCACTTCTCATTCGGACATAATCTGCCGCATCAAAACAAGCAGAGTCGAGATCAATTTCTGGCTCAATCAGCTCAATGGCTGACACATCCTCTACGTGCATTCTTGAAAGGGCGTCTGGCACTATATTTTCGCTACCTGGCTAATAGAGAACCTATAGCCCTGCAAACGCATAGACCATCTAGCCAACCTGCCTTTAAGATTCGGCTGTCGCATAAGCCATAGTAAACTAGCATGGTCTGTTAGGAGCTCAAATTCTTGAGCTCCAAATAACACCTAAACTTTTCAATTGCCAACACAGCCGCCAAGCACTCACGTTCGGTAACGCTATAATTGCGTTGAGCCGTGTTTAATTTTTGGACATAAATGCCACTGGGCGTTCAACATTGTCATGTGAAAGCTGCACTAACACAGCACCCACCCCACAATCACTTGCGTCGCAATGTACGAAGAATTTCTTAGAGAAATCCGGGTTTTGAAGTACCGGTGCCGATGTGATTACATTCTTCAAGTTTTGGAAAGCAGTCTCCGCTGCGTCTGTCCATAAAAATTTCTTTTTAGTTGATAGGACTTCGGTAATCGGGAAGACTAGTTCAGAGAAGTTACTGATGAATCTCCGATACCATCCAACCAGACCTAAAAAGCTTCTCACTTGTTTGATCGTCTTAGATGGATGGCCATGTTTTTATACCCTTCGACCATTGAAAATGGTCAAAAAGGGTATACTAACTTTGTGCAAAATGCAAATGTATGTAACAGGCAGAAGGAGGCGTGGCAGACCCCACAAAGTATATATATTCTTGCTCAGGATCACTAGCCGAGTCGATTGAGCCATGTCTGTCTGTCTGTCCGGATGTCCGGATGTCCGTCTGACCAGATGAACACACAGATCTCAGCTATTATAAATGCTAGAGACACCAAATTTGGAATGAAGGTTCCTATGCACTCGGCGCAGATCAAGTTTATTACAAATGTTAGGTGCCACGCCCACCGCCCCCACAAATCAATAAATAAATTTTTTGAACTCAATTTGTAAGCGCTGTATACAAGCTACAACTTTCTGACTTTAACATATACCAAGCTGAATGAAATATCTACGTAGTCTCCAAATTACAATCCGATCGGACAATAATCACAAAAGTTATTCAAGAAAGTATGAGCATAAAACCAAGTGCTTCTGTCAGCTAACAAGGGAGGTGGGCGAGCGCGAAGCGCGAGCGCCATCTGTCGGGATTAATTTCACAAGCTGAAGAATAGGAAAAACGATTTTTGGCATTGACCGAAAACTCGTCCACTCTTTAAACAACACCCTATTATGCAGATTTTGATGAAAAGCTACAGCTTGAAAAGTTTATAAATTAAAGAGTCATCGCGAGTGTATGACCCAAGCGGTCTGCTGTTATTTTAGAAAAAAACTAATGGAAACTACCCTTTCAGCAACTTCCCTGAGTAGCATAAGGAAAATAAATAACTTATGAATTATTAAAAATAAATAAAATAATAAATAAACAATTTATGATAAACTAACAAAAAAAAAAATAATAAACAAAATAACAAAATTTTTTCTGAACTTTTAAAACCAAATATGCCTTTAGTACGCAGTAGAGAGGACATGCGTCAGCCTGAAGGTACTTGCAATCTTTGTGTAGAGCATCAACTGGCAACAGAAAACATTGTAAATACTGAATGCGGCCATAGATTCCACAATCAGTGTATCGTGGCACATCTAGAAAAATATCCAGAGTGTCCTGAGTGCAAAGCACCTAGTACAATACAGGACTTGCATTACTCAGCACTTCTAGAGCCTCAAGCAAGCACTAGTAAAGGTGCTATTTCAAAAGTACACAACACACGAAGTAAAGGGAAAGGGTTACTGGGGTAACCCTAAACCAACAGGTAGATGAGGAGATAGGGGCAGCTGACTTAAATGAGTCACGAAGCCAAGATACTCAGCTAAAAATTAATTCACGATCCAAGGTCGACAGCCTAGGGGTGGTGGGGGTCGAAATAGAAGTATTCGCTATCAGCCGCGAATGTTCGATCCGCCTGCATATCATTTTAGAGAAATTGATCTCATACAAGCCAAATTTGACAACTTAAACATATCAAACGGCTTACATTCTGCTAATAGTTCTCGGCAACTTCCATCTCCGTGTGTGTCTCACATTAGTGCAGCTTCGGCAAGGCCGAGTGACACGCGCTCGAACACAATGTGTAGCGTGTGGAATTGCTGTTGTGTATGTACCACTAGTATTGACTATATGTCAGGCTAAGAAGGTTCGTGCACTTCTGGCTTCTCTCTGGTCTAAGCTCGTCGGATTGGGTGTGGGTTCTTTTCTTACCTAAACATATACGCACTACGGGAAAAATAATGATTAAGTGCACTACGGAAATGAAAATCGTCAACTAAATTGAATTCAAATAAACCACGCTGTTAATGGATGCTATATGCTGGTCATATTGTGCTAGGATACTAAGATGTTGATCGTATCCCGCTCTGTACCCTCTCTACCATGATAGCTCGCGGACTTCTCGGCTATCCCTTATTCAATACTACGTATAAGTATTAAATCTCACTATTATGGGCGTTCATTTGGTCGGCGATGAACCTCATTAAATTATTAGGCTGGCATGATTAGGTAAACATTATAATTCATTTTTTTATTCATTAGTTTTAAGGCATTTTAACCTAAAGGTATTTAGAGATTTCATATTCAAATTCGATGGCAATAACAATTTGTAATAAAGAAAAGGTAAGAGAATATTTTCATGAACGCGCAGTAGATTCTCTTCTTTTCACAACAAGGGCATTTCACAATTATTTCATTTGGATATATATTTATCTGGACCACTACGAAACATAACTACATTGGCAATGCAGATGGCATACCGTTGACAATATCAATTATTCACATTCATTTAGTTACTCACAGATGATATCCGCTTGATCGATGGGCCCTTCGATGTCGCTGCTGTGCTGTTTTTGGAAGAAGGTTTATGCAGTTATGTGTGTGTGTCCATATGTGTGTGCTTGTTTTGAGATTCTACTGCGAGTTGTACAAGTTTTAAATTGCCTTAGGAATATATGCGTACGAAAGACGTTATTAGATAAAGTTTAAGTGAAAAGATTTAATATAGAAATGTATTTATACTAGCGTGATACTTTTGTTGGCATTCCGCCTTTGGGCTGCCGGGAGAAAAAAGAAACGCCTTAGCGCATCTCTTTTGCTGCTGGGGTTGGGGGCCTATGTCAGGCTGGACATAGCCGCGTCGCTATGAGCTACGGTGGCTGTTACCACTATGTTTTATCGCAGTGACTGAGTAAGTGTCAGTGTTTTGCCGCCCAGTGTATAGTTTTGCAGTGACTGGGGGCTCCTTATGGACACGACCGGCCTGGTTTATAGTTGGTAGCGTGGAAACGCTTTTCAAGGCCGGCCGTGTTTAAATCAAATATCGCAGCTATGAATAAATATATTTAATTAGCATACACTATTTGTTTAAATATTCACTGAATATCACCTTTTTGTATATTTTCACAATGACTTCCAAACTGCGCAGTCGCGTCTGCTGGCAAAGTTACACAGCATATAGCGCTGCTATTTACGGACGTTCAATAACTTTGGCTTTCTTTTAATATAAATGTTACGGCCTTTATTAACTCCGATTTTTAATGTTCTAATATATATATATTCTTTCCGCAAATGTTTCAATTTTAAAAGTTTATAATATCTGCACGCTTTGGTATCAGTCTTCGCTGCACTCTGAATAAAATGTGAATGCACGTTGAATTCACCCCCTCTTATAGACAACGAGAGAGAACATTTGCCCTTCCAATGCCCGTGGTATTAGAACGGTCGTTGCCAACGGTAACCGTTGATCATCTTATCTCTTATGTTCACCTTATCTCTTTATGTTCACCTTTTCTATCTGCATTATGCGAGAGCATTGGAAATGAGACGACGGCGAATTGGGAATTGTCATTTGAGTGCGGCGAATTATTTGAGCGCTCTTTGATAATTGTAGTTTAAGAGAGTTTATGAGTGCAAGCTAGACTACGGCCACTACAGCACAGATAATGCTGCGACAGATGTATCTCGAGTAGTCATTAACTGAAGAAAAACAGTGCAAAGGTCGAGCTTGCATTAAACTTTGATGTCTTTTAGATGGTAAACTCCTAGCTTTTTGCCTGTTTCGTTTTGTAACTCATAATATGCTGGACTAAGCTGTTTAGCTACTGAAGCCTTTACAAATACAGGGGCAAGTTTACTGCTGAAATTCTTAGCAGCGTTGCTCTGCGCGAAATTTCTGGCATAAACTGTGTCTCCTACTTTTAGTCGAAGGGATCTACTTCTTAGATTGTATCGTCGAGCGTTTACGTCATGAGTGAGGTCTATGTTAACTTTGGCCTTTGCACGAGCCAATTGCATCATGTCTGGCCGCTTCAGAGTTGTGTCGTCGGACAACATATTCAGCTTGCGCAAACGTTCATAATCTTGCCCATTGAACATCATATTTTGTCCGAAGCATAAATAATACGGAGAATGTCCGGTGCTTCTATGAATATTAGCTCTTATTGACGCATTAATTTCATTTAGATTCACGTCCCAATTGATATGTTCTTTGCCAATGTACGCTCTTATGGCGGCTAAAACTGAACGGTTCAGGGGTTCGCTTGCATTTGCCTGTGGCGAATAAATGGCCGTACAAATCTGAGATACCCGAATTCAGTCAAAAATGCTTTGAAACATCCTGATTTGAATTGTGATCCATTGTCTGTCAATACTGTTTCTGGGACTCCAAATTTATAAAACACATTTTCCAAAAAACTCGCAGATCTTGCTGGATGTAAATTTCTTTAATGGTTGTAGGAAGTGAAATTTAGTATTGTGATCCACAACAATCAAAAGTCCTATATTTCCACTTTTTGATCTAGGATACGGGCCTAAAATGTCCAAATACAACTTTTGGAAAGGTCTGTCTGATGACATTGGCTTTCCCATTGGAGGTCTAAGGATCATATTTGCACTTTTAGTGGATTTGCATATCGAACAGTTTGCTACGAAATTACGAATTTGCGTAACCATGCCAGGCCAAAATAGATAGCGTTTTAACTTAGCGATATGTCTAGCCGTACCGCAATGAGCTGAATCTGGAGGATCGTGTGCTCTTTTGAAGAACATCGTTTATCAAAGCGTTCGGAATCCAAAACTAGCAAACTCTGTTCGTTTGTATAAAAAGTTATCACTGATTTTCAGATCCGGCAATTTGGATTGATTCTGAATGACATTTTTCAATAAATCGAGATATTCTGGTGATTTAAATTCTTTTGATTTTAAATCTATTATTGGACCAGAATCTGCAAATTCAGGGACTTCGTTTTCGTCTCGGCGCGATAGAGCGTCGGCCACGACATTATGAGAACCTTTTCTGTGCTGTATTGTACATTCTAAACCGCGTAATTGCAATGCCCAAGCAAGGCCAAGCGCCCTGTAAGGTCTTTTTGGTTTAACAACCATTTCAGCGAAGCATGGTCAGTGATTACTACAAACGCTTGTCCTTCTATGTACGAACGGAACTTTTGTATGCCTTTTAGAACAGCTAAACATTCTAGCTCAGTTACCGTGTAGTTGCGTTGTTGTTTGGTCAATTTAACCGACATATATGCGATTGGTAACCCGAGCCATCAACGCTTAGTTGAGCTAACACGCAGCCGAGTCCGTGCAGACTGGCATCGCACAACAATAAAAAACGGTTTGGAGAAATCTGGCGTGATCAGAATGGGTGCAGATGATAATTTGCCTTTCAACATCTCGAATGCTCCTTGAGCTTGTGGATTCCACTTGAATTACTTATTTTTCTTTAAAAGTTCTGTCAGTGGTAGAGTAACGGAAGCATAGCCGTCAACAAAAACGTCGATACCATCCTGTCATACCGAGAAATCTTCTCAATTGTTTGACAGTAGTTGGTATCGGAAATTCGTTTATTGCCGTGAGCTTTCCTGGGTCTGTCTTTATTTTACCGTGCCCTATGATAAATCCAAGATATTTTATTTCTTGCATACAAAATTTGGACTTGGCGATATTTATAGTCAGGTTCGCATTGCGCAAGTAACCTGCTATTTCGCTTAAGAGTACCATATGGGATTCGAAATCTTCCGAGAGAACCAATAGATCATCCAAGTAAACGAATACTCTCGTGCGCAAGTGTGCGGGAATAACTTGGTCCATTAATCGAACTAAGGTTTGTGCAGCGTTGCACAGCCCGAACGGCATGACCTTGTATTGATACAAAGGGCGGTTTGGAATTGTAAACGCCGTTATTTGGCGTGATTTCTCCTCAAGAGGGATTTGCCAGAAGGCATGCTTCATATCTAAGCCTGTAATGAAACGAGCGGGTGGCAACCTGCTGAGTATTCCATCAACGTGTGGAAGAGGATATGCATCCTTGCGGGTGCATATATTAATCTCTCTTGAGTCCAGGCATAAGCGAATTTTTTCTCCTTTTCTCACGAGGACACAATTGCTGCTCCATGCGCTCTTAGACTCCTCAATGACGTCCAAATCGAGCATATTTTGGATCTCAGAGAACATAAGCTTCTCCTTAGCTGGGGATATAGGCCAGTGCCTTTGCTTAATTGCTTTAGCGTCGCCTACGTCTATACTGTGTTCGATCACTTTCGTACGGCTTAAACCTACCTTTTCGAATGATGGAAGTTTTAGTTTAACTTGTTCCAGTTCGATACGCTGATGTTCGGAAAGAGAATGAACTTTTGGAGGACCTTCGTCGACATCCACATCTCTGCCTACATCAAGCTCATTTACTTGGCTTGAAGTTTGAAC
Organism: Zaprionus nigranus; assembly: GCA_018903425.1. Classification (NCBI taxonomy): domain Eukaryota; kingdom Metazoa; phylum Arthropoda; class Insecta; order Diptera; family Drosophilidae; genus Zaprionus; species Zaprionus nigranus. The sequence continues at coordinate 11,434 of JAEIGD010000165.1, read as the reverse complement.
TATTTGGTTTAACAGACCAAAGTCTCGCCAAAAGTCAATGCTGTAAGGTAGCGTTCTTGGGCTGAGGTGAGCTCAATCGCGCCAGGGCTACCGTTACAAGTTATTTGTATTGGTGCTGAGACCCTGGACGAGGGGGCGGAAATGTTTGGGGGGCGAGGGGGGGAAGTGCAGGGCTTTTCAAGTGGCGAGGCCGACTCGAGGGCGAGGTGCAGGGTGGCGTGGTCCGTCAGCAGTCAGTAACATGGAAGCTACCGCCTACCAAATGTTCTCTTTACAGTTTGAGAGTCTCAGGGCCGGGTGTTGACCGTCAGCTTTGAGACTCGCCCTGTAATTGTACTGGAAGCTTCACTGTATGCGACGGGTATTGACCGTCGTCGCACCAGTGAAACTTCAGCACAGTGAGAACACCCAGAAGTGCGTTATTTTCCTGCACTGATATTTGCCGACTTTTCACTCCTACACCTTTACACACGGCAACGCACACCTACGCACTCCTACACACACACTCTCTCCTACACGTACACCTGCAGAAAACACTACGTTTAACAAAACATTTAGAACAAAAACTCACAGCCATACTTATGCTAATATCCACGGTTGGACGACATAAAAAGTCACCCTGTATGCGAGCGCCTCCAGTTTGAGTGGTTTTTGCCTCTCTCTACTGGGGCTCTCGCACCAAGTACCGTGGCCTTAGTTTCACTCACAACACACATTGAACACTAACTTTTAGTTTCGTTTTCTTGTTTCTTTATTTCACTTCTTATTTCCTTATTTCATAACACTTGCTTACAAATTTAAGGCCCTGCCTAGCACCGCACACTGTTTACCTTAATTTCCTAGGTCTACGTATCCCCACTTTTGTGCCATGGTGTGGCTCGCTCACCTTGTCGTCTGTTGGCTTCGTACTTGTCCTCTGGTGTTCTTCTCGTGTTGTCTTTGCTCGGCTTTGCTTGTTGAACTCCTTGATGTCGTGGCTGTTCCTTCGTCCTTTGTCGCAACTCGTTGTCCTTGGTACCTCGCACTTGTCTTCGCTGTTGTTCTTTTCACTTGTCTCGCACTTGTGTACTCGTTCAGGGTCACTGTTCGACTTCCTCTCCTTGATCCTCTGCTTTGCCGGTGCTCAGCTGCATTTTGCCGGTTTCACTCAAAGGCCACCGTTGCTTCCTCTGCCCTTTCGTTCTGAGTGAGCGCATGCACTGCCGTTTGAGTGACCTACTCTCTCTCACGTCGTTGAGTATGTCGCTCATGCGCGGATGGTTGTGTGCGTGCGCCTGCGTTGGGAGCGCCGCTCTTGGGTGCGCTCAAGTGTGCGTTTGTGTGTGTGTGAGAGCGTCGCTCTTTTACGTGCGCTCACTGCTCCGGTCGTTTGTGGATGCTGTGTTTTGAGAGCGCCGCTCTTGGGTGCGCTCAAGTGTGCGTTTGTGTGTGTGTGAGAGCGTCGCTCTTTTACGTGCGCTCACTGCTCCGGTCGTTCGTTTGTGGCTGCTGTGTTTTTTGAGAGCGCCGCTCTTGGGTGCGCTCAAATGTGCGCTTGTGTGTGCCTGCTTGCGCTCACTGCTCCGTTCGCTCGTGTGTGGATGCTGTGTTGAGAGCGCCACTCTTAGCTACCCTATAATACGCGTTATGGGGCGTATATGTTTTACTCCTAATGACTTCATTGTCTTACAATACCTAATAACTCCTAATGACTTCATTGTCTTACAATACCTAATAACTCCTAATGACTTCATTGTCTTACAATACCTAATAACTCCTAATATTAACGGGTGGCTCCATTGCCCCTAAATCTATTTTACCTCCATTTCTTTATAAATACTTAGATCTAAGGTAATTTGTGGGACTCAAAATGTGAGTCCTCACACCCCCCTTACTATGCCAGTGGAAGACCACTGACACGCGGCCTCCTGTGCCCATCATTATGCGAAATGTCGCCCCGTCCTCGTGAAGCACGAAACGGATCCGATGGTGGACTCCTAGTGTCTGCCGGAGTCGGATTTGCTCCATCAGCGTGTTCGGCAGCCGTCGCCCTGGGGTTGCTACCCGCCAGTCTGGTGGGGCTTCTTGCCAGTCCTCTGAGGGTGCGAATAGTACGTCGCTGACTTCTGCCACGCTGCCTGGGGCCCCCCAACAGGTTCTCCACTTCCTCGATCGGTATATGTAAGGCCATCTCCCAGTCCTCCAGTTTGTCTGCGGGTTTTAGCGTCGCCAGTAACTCCGTGGCTGTCGACTCAAGCTCCTCGGTTGTCGGCGGTACCCACCGGAGTGCTCGGCCGGGCTGGGTCGTGGATACCCCGTTATCGTCCGTGAGCACCTGCAATCGTGCGAGCTGCGGTGGCGTGTGCGTCGTGGAGGACACGCACGGGTCCATTGTAATGGGGAATACCTCCCGTGCTCACGTCGTCTTCGTCGGTCTCATCCTCCTGCCGGCTTATGGTTTCCTCGTTATCGGAGTCACCGACCATGATAACGTCCGGCTGTTCTTCTTGTAGTGGGACGAACTGCCCGTCGTGAATCCTCAGCTCGTTGAGCCACTCTTCCACCCGCTGCTGGCGCTGGTGTCGGGGGAGTCGACCTTCATTCTCCATTTCTGTGGGGTATAAACATTGTCAAGTTGGGGGGTTTTGTTCTTATGCTACCCCCTCTATGCCCCGTGAAACAGTGCTTGCGGTTTTAACTGGCGAATCTGGCTTATTTTTAGTTTTCTCCTCGTCGTCCTCGGCCGGCTGGAACGGTTTGAGGTCGGCGATGTTGGCTGTGCGTCGTTCCTGGGTCCCTTGCAGCTGCAGTCGGGCTATGTTGTGTGAGAGGAAACGCACCAGCTTGTACGGGCCCTCGTATTTTGGAGCCAGCTTCGCTGCGAATCCTTCGGCGGCATTGGAAAGCACATGCTGCCGTAGTAACACCAAGTCCCCCGGGGAAGGTCTCCAGTCCCTCCGGCGAAGGTTGTAATGGCGGCTCTGCTCGGCTGAAGCCCGTTGCGCGTTTTCTCTTGCCAACTGGTAAAGCTGCTGCAGTTGTTTTGCCCTGCCCGCCGGGTTCTGGTCTTCTCTGCCCGTTCCTGGTGTCACTTCTTCGTATAGGCCTTCGGGTAAGCGAGGCTCGCGACCCTGTGTCAGAAACGCCGGGCTGAATCCAGTGGTGTCGGAGACACTGCTGTTAATTGCCAGGGAGATCTCTGGTAACAGGACATCCCACGTATGCTGAGGCCCCCTCGATGAATTGAGCGATCATCGTTTTCACCGTCCTATTCGCGCGCTCCGTCGGGTTCTGCTGGGGACTGTAGGGTGCCGTATGCTCCAGCTCCATCCCAAGTCTCTTGCAGAAGCCTTTGAACGCGCGGCTGGTGAACTGGGTCCCATTATCGCACACGAAGGTGCGTGGCACTCCGAACCGACTGAGGATTCTCTCACGAAATGCCTTCTCCAAGAGTGTGGTTGTAGCCCTTCGCAGTGGTACTAACTCCACCCACTTAGAGAAGAGGTCGAAGAACACGAGAAGCATCGTGTTGCCTTGTTTTGACCTTGGCAGCGGGCCCACGAAATCGGCACAGAGGGTGTCAAACGGTTGCTGCGTCCTTCGTGTTAGCATCCTTCCCGTCGGTTTGCGTTGTTCCGTCTTGTACTTCTGGCAAGTGGTACATCGTTTCACGTAACGGGCGACGTCACGAAACATCCCTGGCCAGTAATACCGCTGTGCTACTCTCGCTGTGGTCTTGCGGATCCCCAAGTGTCCGGCGGTTGGAGCATCGTGGCATTCCTGTAGCACTCTGCGTCGTGACTCGCTCCCCCACGCACAATTTCCAGGGTACGTACTCCTCGCCTTCCTGTCTCAGCCCTATGTGTCGGTATAATTGCCCGTTCTGGATGGTGTAGTCTGGGTTCTCCTGTATTTCCCGCCTTCGCCTTTGTATCCACAAACACACGGGTGACTCCTCCAACACGTGACACAGAGCCTCCGCTGGCTGCCTGGAAAGTGCGTCTGCCACGATGTTCTGGTTTCCCTTCCGGTAATGGACGTCAAACTGGTATTGTTGGAGCTCCAGTGCCCAACGAGCGATCCTCCCAGTTGGGTTTTCGATCGTATTTAGCCATTTTAAGGCTAAATGATCCGTCACCACGTCGAACCGATACCCTTCCAGGTAACATCGCAGCTTACGGATGGCCCAGATGATAGCCAGGCACTCCTTCTCTGTTGCGGAGTAGTTTTCCTCCGCCTTGATGAGTCGTCGGCTCACGTACGCCATAACCCGCTCTCCTTCGTCCGTGTCTTGGGTTAGGACTCCTCCAATCCCTGTAATCGCTCGCATCTGTCTGCAACGCGAACTTTCTGGTGAAATCGGGGCATGCCAGGACAGGTGCTTCCGTTAGCAACGCTTTCAGCTGCTCAAACGCCTCCTGCTGCTCGCTCGTCCATTCCCATCGTCGACCCTTCCGTAATAGCTGCGACATTGGTAGCACTACGGTTGCGAAGTTTGGGACGAAGCGACGATACCAGGACGCTATCCCTAGGCAGCGTCGTAACTCCTTGGTGCTGGTAGGCGGTTTCAATTTACGTACGGCGACCACTTTGTCCGGATCCGTGTGTATCCCCTGCTCGCTGACCACGTGGCCGAGGTACACGATCTTTCGCTGGAAGAAATGGCACTTCTTCCTGTTTAGTCGGAGGTTAGCCTCCCCTCAACCTCCGAAATACCTCGCGTAGGTTACGGACGTGCTCCTCCAGTGACGTTCCGATGACAATGATGTCATCTAGATAGGCGAAGGCGTGTGGCTCCATCTCGGGCCCTATGACGCTATCCAAAGCGCGTTGAAACGTCGCTGGTGCCGAATGTAGGCCAAAAGGCATTACTTTCCATTGGAACAATCCTCGCCCAGGTACGGTGAAAGCCGTGCACTCGCGGCTCTGCTTTGCCATCGGGATCTGCCAGTAACCACTTTTTGAGATCCAATGTGCTGATGAACTTTGCGTTCCTAAGTCTCTCCAGAATTGAATTGATCCGAGGAAGTGGGTAAGCATCAGGTGTCGAGCGCGCGTTTAGCTGGCGGAAATCGACGCACATCCGAGTCTCCCCTGTCTTCTTCCCAACCAACACGATTGGAGCGCTGTGCGGGCTCTTTGATGGTTCGATGCATCCTTCTCGCAGCAACTCGTCGACCTGCTCGTTGATAATCTTGAGCATGGCCGGGTTCTTTGGGTAGTAACGCTGTTTGATAGGCCGGTCATCCTTCAGAACGATCACGTGTTCGGTGATTCGTGAGACACCGGACAAGCCATCAAACAGGGCCAGCTCGTTTTCCAGGAACTCGTTGACCCATGGTGCGATGGGTGGCACATTTAGTTGGTCCTCTTCTCCTGTTGCGGCCGGCATCATCCCAACCGTAGCGAGTCCCGTCACGGGGTTGCACTCCCTGAGCTTGGGTGTCGTTCTCTGTTGTCGAAAGGGGTTCTTTTTTGATCGCCTCTTGGACCTTCGGGTCCAAGAACCTGGCCATGTTATCCTCGTAACCTCCCGCGTGTTGTCTGGCGTTCCACCGAGGCTTCCTGGGATGAAGTCGCAGTCGCACGTCTGCCGACTGTACTTCGTGGTGCTGCTGTGGGTGTCTCCCTTGGTAGAAGTCACAGTCGCGCGGTTGCCGACTGTACTTCGTAGTGCTGCCGTAGGTGTCTCCTTGGTAGAAGTCACAGTCGCGCGGTTGCCGACTGTACTTCGTAGTGCTGCCGTGGGTGTCTCCTTGATGGAAGTCACAGTCGCGCGGTTGCCGACTGTACTTTTGTAGTGCTGCCGTGGGTGTCTCCTTGATGGAAGTCACAGTCGCGCGGTTGCCGACTGTACTTCGTAGTGCTGCCGTGGGGTCTCTTGGGGGAAGTCACAGTCGCGCGGTTGCCGACTGTACTTTGTAGTGCTGCCGTGGGGGTCTCTTTGGTGGAGGTCACAGTCGCGCGGTTGCCGACTGTACTTTGTAGTGCTGCCGTGGGGGTCTTTGGTGGAGGTCACAGTCGCGCGTTTGCCGACTGTACCTCGTAATGCTGCCGTAGGGGCACTCGTGTCCTGTGCGCCTGCTGAGGCCTCCTTTGTCGGGCCTTTTGGCATCTGATGTTGTTGCCAACTCCCTGGGTGGAACGTAGCTTGCCACTCGTGTGCCTAGGTGTAAGGACACCCCACATATGAGCACGGCGTCGATAGCTCCCAGGAAATCCAATCCGAGCAGTACGTCGTCCAGTACGACGGGCAACTCTAACATTTTGACTTTTGTACAGGAGGATCCGATTTGTACATCCATCCAGTGAGCTTGCGTGATCTCTTTCCGGCTTCCGTCCGCTAGTGCGACCACGGTCTTTACGTTGCATCTGCTGTTGTCGTTCCCCAGTTTCTTGGCTAACCGTGAGCCAATGAAACTCCTCGTTGCTCCAGTGTCGACGGTAGCTGCCACCACGTAACCCTCAATGATGACGCGGGCGGTAATGCGGCCACCGTGGAGTTGTAAAACTCCCGCTACTGCCGGACATTCTTTCCCGGTGCCCCCGCTGCGTCTGGCTTCAGGGGAGGGCGACTGTCCGTTTCCCGACGGCTGGTTCTGGCAACAATTTATCGTGCGCACTCCTTGCTTTCCGCATATCCAACAGAAAAGCACCTGCATATTGCGGCACTCTCTGGAGAGATGTCCGGTCACTCCGCAGTTTCGGCAGGCGTCACGCACGTTGATTCTCGGCTGCTCTGGACATGGCTGGATTTCGTTGTTCCGTTGGGATGACTGTGCTCCATTTGGTGGGACCCACACGGTTGCTCGGGTGTCTGGAATCCTTGGCTTCGGGATGGGGTGGTTGTCGCTGCTCCTGGTACGAGTTCCACTGGTCCCTCTCTCTCTCTCTCTCGTGTCACCTCGTAATTGATGGCAAGGGCGGTCAATTCTTGCAACGTTCGGAAGTCGTTGCGTCTCACGAACAATTGATACTCCGGCAGCAGGTTCTCGTATACTCGTTCTAGCTCCTGGGTCTCCGAGTAACCCGCCCGACGCATCATCAGCCTGATGTCCACCATATATGCTTTGTAAGTTTCCCCCGACTTCTGGTACCTGAGCCTTATCTCGTCTTCGAGCCTCTGGAAGTAACGTGGCGGCAGGAAGAAGTCCAGAAACTCTCCGGAATACTGTCCATGTTTCCCCTTGTAGCCTGCTCGTCCGGAACCAATCTTCGGCTGACCCTAGCAGTAGTTCGGGAATGGCTTGCGGCATGTCCTCGGGTCGATCCGGTAAGCTGGTAGCCCGCTCCTCCAGGAGCTCGATGAACCGTAGTGGGTCGGAGGTTCGTCAAATGTTATCCCCCCAGCGTCGCATGCGGTCTGCTGTGTGAGCAAAAGCAACGCTATCTTGCCTCTCAAATCCGGGGTGGTAACCTGGCTGCTCGAGGTTAGATACACGCTGTTGGCAGGTTATTTGTTGCTGGCTGGTGACATGACTCGAGGTGCCATAGGTTGGGGCACTGTGAGCGTCTGTGTGGTCATCGCTGGTTTCACTTCGGAAGCAGATTTCGTTCTCGGCTGTTCTCGACCTTCCTCTCCTTCGGCAGGGCTCGGTAACTGGTTGAAGACTGGGAGCCTTCTGTCTGGGCTTGCGACGGCACCGAAGTTAGCCTCGTGAGCTTGCAGGCGGGCGATAACGTCGGAGGTGTGGTCCTTTCGGTTAATAAAAGTCGACAACCGGGCTCGCAACTCCTCCACGGTGCCTTCCCGTTTGAAACCAAACTCGTCTGCCATCGCTTCCAGTTCGGCCTTTCGGCGAAAAAGCGACCCAACGAAGTCCTACCATCTCGACTCGTAGATCCTTGTTGCTTGTCCTACGGTCGTTGTATCCTTGCTCGTATGTCCTTGTTACTTGCTGTTGATTGTGTCTCGAAGATCGTTGTATCCTTGCTCGTATGTCCTTGTTGCTTGCTGTTGGTTGTGTCTCGAAGATCGTTGTATCCTTGCTCGTATGTCCTTGTTGCTTGCTGTTGGTTGTGTCTCGAAGATCGTTGTATCCTAGTATCCTTGCTCGTTGTATCCTTGCGCGTGTATCCTTGTTACTTGCTGCTGGTCGTGCCTCTATGATCGTTGTATCCTAGTATCCTTGCTCGTTGTATCCTGTGCGTGTATCCTTGTTACTCCTTTGACTTGTCGTTCCTTGATCGTTGTTCCGTGGTTATCCTTGATTGTTCGCTTGATCCTTTGCTGGTTACTCCTTGTTGTTTGTGGTGGGTTGTGACTCGAAGATTTTTGTATCCTTGCTCGTATGTCCTTGTTGCTTGCGGTGTGTCTCGAAGATCGTTCACTTGGTCCTTCTGGTTGCTTAATGATCCTTGCTTTAAAACAATTCACTTAAACTTGTTTAATAGAAACTTCGACTTAAATGCTGGAGCTGTGCTTGCCAGGAAGGCCAGGCGATGACTGATACTCCTGCTGCTGACCGTCGGCCTTATATACCCAACTGGGTAACGGTACTCGGGCTTCTGCCGCAGCGCAGTCGACGCACGCGGCTCTGCTCACCTCACCGATGGCGACTCGGCAGTTCCCCGCACTCCTCGGTAGTTAGGGCGACAGTCTAACGGTGCTCTTACTTGTCTCTGTCCCTGTACTCGTCTGGTCCTTTGCCCCTCTTGCCCAGCTATGTTCTGTAGCTTTGCAAATCGGGGCCCTGTCGTCCTGGTCTGGTCCTGTCTGTCTCCTTGCATCGACTTAATCCCATCCTTGCTAAAACTAACTCGTGAACTCGGATCCTTGCTAAAACTAACTCGTGCTTAAATCCTAAACCTTGCTAAAACTAACTCGTGCTTAAATCCTAAACCTTGCTAATACTAATTCCTCCGTCCTTCTCGTCCGTCCCTGTTCTACGTCCTCGTCTATGTCCCTGTCTCTGTGCCAGTTTTTCTCAGTCTCCGTACAAGCTTTCTGCTTCTTTCTTCTCAACAAATCGCCTTCTTGACACTAACAACTTAGTGTGTGTGTGTCGGCATGCGTGTAACAACGACACAGCGCACTTTAACTGCGTCTCGTCGTTTTGCCCACGAAACGCAACCCGTGCCACTGCCGCTACGTGCTCTGCCGCCGCACCGCCCTTGTTTTCCCCCGGACCCATATGTGGTTCTTTACGCCACGTAAGATGGAATCCCTCTCCGTAGAGTCTCAGGGTCCCTGCTCGGGCGCCACCTGTAAGGTAGCGTTCTTGGGCTGAGGTGAGCTCAATCGCGCCAGGGCTACCGTTACAAGTTATTTGTATTGGTGCTGAGACCCTGGACGAGGGGGGCGGAAATGTTTGGGGGCGAGGGGGGAAGTGGCAGGGCTTTTCAAGTGGCGAGGCCGACTCGAGGGCGAGGTGCAGGGTGGCGTGGTCCGTCAGCAGTCAGTAACATGGAAGCTACCGCCTACCAAATGTTCTCTTTTACAGTTTGAGAGTCTCAGGGCCGGGTGTTGACCGTCAGCTTTGAGACTCGCCCTGTAATTGTACTGGAAGCTTCACTGTATGCGACGGGTATTGACCGTCGTCGCACCAGTGAAACTTCAGCACAGTGAGAACACCCAGAAGTGCGTTATTTTCCTGCACTGATATTTGCCGACTTTTCACTCCTACACCTTTTACACACGGCAACGCACACCTACGCACTCCTACACACACACTCTCTCCTACACGTACACCTGCAGAAAACACTACGTTTAACAAAACATTTAGAACAAAACTCACAGCCATACTTATGCTAATATCCACGGTTGGACGACATAAAAAGTCACCCTGTATGCGAGCGCCTCCAGTTTGAGTGGTTTTTGCTCTCTCTACTGGGGCTCTCGCACCAAGTACCGTGGCCTTAGTTTCACTCACAACACACATTGAACACTAACTTTTAGTTTCGTTTTCTTGTTTCTTTATTTCACTTCTTATTTCCTTATTTCATAACACTTGCTTACAAATTTAAGGCCCTGCCTAGCACCGCACACTGTTTACCTTAATTTCCTAGGTCTACGTATCCCCACTTTTGTGCCATGGTGTGGCTCGCTCACCTTGTCGTCTGTTGGCTTCGTACTTGTCCTCTGGTGTTCTTCTCGTGTTGTCTTTGCTCGGCTTTGCTTGTTGAACTCCTTGATGTCGTGGCTGTTCCTTCGTCCTTTGTCGCAACTCGTTGTCCTTGGTACCTCGCACTTGTCTTCGCTGTTGTTCTTTTCACTTGTCTCGCACTTGTGTACTCGTTCAGGGTCACTGTTCGACTTCCTCTCCTTGATCCTCTGCTTTGCCGGTGCTCAGCTGCATTTTGCCGGTTTCACTCAAAGGCCACCGTTGCTTCCTCTGCCCTTTCGTTCTGAGTGAGCGCATGCACTGCCGTTTGAGTGACCTACTCTCTCTCACGTCGTTGAGTATGTCGCTCATGCGCGGATGGTTGTGTGCGTGCGCCTGCGTTGGGAGCGCCGCTCTTGGGTGCGCTCAAGTGTGCGTTTGTGTGTGTGAGAGCGTCGCTCTTTACGTGCGCTCACTGCTCCGGTCGTTTGTGGATGCTGTGTTTTGAGAGCGCCGCTCTTGGGTGCGCCTGGGGTGCGTTTGTGTGTGTATGAGAGCGTCGCTCTTTTACGTGCGCTCACTGCTCCAGTCGTTCGTTTGTGGCTGCTGTGTTTTTGAGAGCGCCGCTCTTGGGTGCGCTCAAATGTGCGCTTGTGTGTGTGCCTGCTTGCGCTCACTGCCCGTTCGCTCGTGTGTGGATGCTGTGTTGAGAGCGCCACTCTTAGCTACCCTATAATACGCGTTATGGGGCGTATATGTTTTTTACTCCTAATGACTTCATTGTCTTACAATACCTAATAACTCCTAATGACTTCATTGTCTTACAATACCTAATAACTCCTAATGACTTCATTGTCTTACAATACCTAATAACTCCTAATATTAACGGGTGGCTCCATTGCCCCTAAATCTATTTTACCTCCATTTCTTTATAAATACTTAGATCTAAGGTAATTTGTGGGACTCAAAATGTGAGTCCTCACAATGCCAAGAGTATGCATCTTGCTTAAGGGTTGGAATTATGTAGAATTCAACTGGTTTGGTTATGCCACGATATGTTATATCACAAACTAATCGACCTATCACTACACATTCTGAGTTGTTTGCTGTCTTGGATACGACCTGAAGATTTTTGAACGTTTGGGTGAGATTTCAACTGTGCTGCTGCTTTACCGCCAAGACAGCTGATAGTTGCTCCGAATCTAGAAGAGCGACAAATGAATGCCCTTCTAATTGAATGTCTGTATATAACCGGTTGTCGTTATTCATGAAGATGGCTGAAACTAGTTTATGAGGTCGGCACGCGCGTACTTTCTTCCAAAGACGCGCATACGGACAGTAGAACGTTTGGTTTTCTTCCGGGCTCGTAATTGTCCACGTGACCGAAAATTCGACTACGTGTCGCCAGATAA